>JAOEGS010023571.1:29859-60772 GCA_025447755.1 Corythornis vintsioides | reverse complement strand
CCCCTCGTCCAGGTCATTGATGAATATATTGAATAATACTGGAGCCAGTACTGACCCTTGGGGGACTCCACTAGTCATAGGCCTCCAACCAGACTCTGCTCCACTGACCGCAACTCTCTGAACTCTGTCCTTTATACACTTCCCAATCCACCTTACTACACTGTGACTCAATCCACACTTCTCAAGCTTGGCTGTGAGGATCCCATGGGAGACATTATCAAAAGCCTTGCTGAAGTCATGGAACACCACATCCACTGCACTTCCCTCATCTAACCATCTACTGATATCTTCATGAAAGTTTATCACATTAGACAAGCATGATTTACCCTTATGGAATCCATGTTGACTATTATTGACTATTACTTTATGTTATAAGACTGATAAGCTTTTCCAGCCAGTGTTATAACCACGGGACAGAATTGTGCTTTATGTCTCTTTCAGTCTTCTTCAGAGTCTCTCTCCCTGTAGGTTTCCCCCAGTAACAGACAAAGCATTTCTTACAGGAACCACAGTGACCAACCACTGTTGTTTGGTTTTGGGGACAAAGAGAAATCGCACTTGTGTTTGGCATTAAGTAAACTTGTACCTTGAGTGGAAGATTAACATGATGACTAAATATATTCAGAAACAGCATCTCCAAAGTAAAATGCTTGTTTAACCCTATTCCTCAACATATAAGGCAGAGTTAAGGTTAAACACAGTAAAAATACATTTATTTATGGATCTGTTTGAATTGTAAGCTTAGTCTTTCTCTTTAACTATTTGTTTTTTCCCTTTTCTCCAGCTAATTTCCAGTTCTGGATTACCTGGATACCTGTGTGATCCATTCATTTATACGTCCTTCCTTACCCAGTATTACTTGCTAACTCTGGCCAGTCTCTAGTTTCCCACTTGTATCTCTGCCTGTCTTTAGACTAGATGGTCTTCAATATTTTCAGAAGGGTTCCTGATCCTGAGCTTAGCCATGAAAAGTATAAATCATTCACTGCTTGATTGGAGATTGATAACAGATATTCTCCAAGAAGTACCTCCTTTATTTTTAATCTGGATACATTTTCTATGGCTTTTACTCCTTAATTGTTCTTTTTTTAATGTGGTGTTTTGTTTTTTTAAACCTCTTTTGTCGTGGGCAAACATGCTGTAGTTGTAAAAGAAGCCTTCTGAAAAATGTGGAGTTAAGTTTAATTATAGTCACAAATATGATAGTCACAGGGCCTTCAGGGTAGGGAGGAGACTGTTGGAAGCTGGACAGAAATAGTTGGAAGACAAGAATAGAAAGTTTCAGAACTAGATGAAGGTTGTAATCTGATTACTTTTGGAAATAGATGAAAATTTTGATCATGAAAGAAAAGTGAATTCTATCCAATCTTAATCATCCGCTGTAGCCAAAGTAAGGCAATCTCAGATTATTTTACAAAATCCCAGAATTTTTTTACATTTCTTGATTGAAACATTTTGAATTTTTCTTCAAGAATAGTTTGGTTTTGAACAGATTTTGCTTTATATTATGAGGGAAAACAGCTTTAGAAATTCAAATGAGGAATAGTCTAAACATTTAGGATTAAATTAAGCATTCAGTTGATATTCAATTATTTAGAAGACTGAACAAGAATTTTTTTCTGTATTTTCTTTGGCAGACAAACTGACATATCCATTGTTTTTACAGCTCTGACTGGGATCTTGTCTTGCTGGCTATTGCAGTGTTGTGCTGGCAAGTGGAAATAGTTGATCAGGAGGAAAAGCAGAACAAAAGTCATTGGTAGACTTCAGATGAACATTGGTAGACTTTGATAGATGAAAGCTTTCAAGTTAAAATTAGTATACACAACTACTGCTAGATAGGCTCATAAATGTCAGCTGGATAAAAAAAGTTCTGAAACTATTTAAAAGTTGAATTTTATTATCCTTTGGATTCCCCAATGGTAACTCGTATGTCTCTGAGACTTTTTAAGCATTTATTCCCTCTTCTTTCTGAGCCTGAATTTGCTAACATGATTTTATGATGTTTTGATCTTCAAAACATATCTCAGACCAAATAATTTTCAAGTTGATTGGTGCTTTGAAAGGTGGGATATCTTTTTCATTATTCCTCGTGAGAAAGTCAAAGCTCTGACTTTGACATCTATGCCACACAAAGTCTCTGCTGCAAGCAGAATGGTTCTTCTGCCTGGCAGGTCTATAGGTAGTTCCAGGTGACAGTGAACCTATTTATAATATAGAATGAGTTCAAGCACAGCAAAGGCAGAAAGACATAGTGATATGATTCCTCGACTGGTGCCGTGTGAGTGGAAGCAGGTGACTAGCACATCAATGCAATCAATGCAGTGTGAAGTTACTTGAGCACTAGAAAATGAATATCAAAACCTGAAGCCTCTGTCACTGATCTGAAGTTTTGAATTTTTTAAAAAATTATTATTTTTTATAATGTGTCTGGATTTCTACTACAGATCAGCTAATAGTATGTATGGCAACTAGAAATGGATGGGCATGGAAGCGTGTGGATGTTCAAGGAGCTCCTAACTGAACTCAGAAGACATAAAAAACGAGTTCTGCAAAATGAGAAAGAAGTGGCAGGTGATCCAAGAAGAGTGTAGCATAGCTGTCTGATTTTGCAGGCATAGACTGCAGGAAGCCAAGGTTGGCATTAAATTTAATCTGGGAAAGCATGTAAAGAGCAACAAAGGATTCTGCAAGTGCCTCAGCAGCAAAAGGAGACTGGGACAAATGGGAACAAATGTTAAATAATATGAAAAAGGCCAAGGTACTTGGGGCCAGCTTTACCTCTGGTTTTGTCAGTAAGACCAGCCTTCGGGAATCCCTGGCTCTTGAGACCTATGGTGAAGTCTTATCTCTTCTTTCAGTGCTCTTTTCTGCCCCTTGTGGGGCAGCAACCATGATATCTCATCTTTGGTCTTTTTCCCTCTCCCTGTTGCAAACATCAGTCTGCTTCAACCAGATGTAAATGTCAGCAGTGGATGTGTATTACATTTCCCTGACTTCACTTAACAGGAGTAGAAAACTAAAAAAAGCCCAGTGCAGACAGCAAAAACATGTTTATTGCATGGACACCAGCATGGGCACGAAACGTAGCCAGGCAACAAGGAAACAGAACTTTGATTTATCAAACAGAAAGCAGAACAATCTCTAGACTTTCTTCCTTCTGGTTTGAATCAGGAAAAGCAATTTGAAAGGATATTTGCGGAATATGCAAAATTTTGCATAACGGAAATTTCTCTAACAAGAATAAAAAGTGAGAGATACATAGGTAAAATGACAAATTCAGATTTGATTAACAACGCTATGAGCTCTAGAAAAGATCATAAGTCACTGGAAAAGTGCTTCCAGTGTAAAATAAACAACATATGAAGCAACATGCTGCCTGAAGCTGGATGTTATAATAAAAACAAAATGCATTTTGAGTGTAGTAAGGACTTAATACAGGATTTAAATTATTGCTTTTATCATCTGAACTTAAAAAATTGACTTTGTCCATACCTGATAAACATTTCATATTATTTCCCTTTCTATGAAGAATAACTTTAGTAATGTTAATTTTAAATGACATTCAACTCCTTTTCATGTTTGCTGAAATTCTTTTCAAACAGCATCAAGATATATAATTTTGATGAAAGTTTATTGCTTCTTTGAAGTAAATTAAGCGAAAGCTGATAATGGGTGATGTAACTCTATTTGGAGTTATAATTAGAAGTTTAAATCGATGCTTGTACTGGGTCAGATCATACCTAGTGCACTTTTCTTCATCTCCCAGCAGCTGCTTAGGATAAGCCTAAGCATGTAATGATATTACTTCAGAAAACTTTCTCGGCTATTTGAAAACCAGGAGCTTCCTGAGATTAAGGTAGTATCTTGGATGCGGTTTTATCCAATCAGATTTTCCACTGTCACAAGGGATTTGCAAAGTGGGGTAACCACAAGAACAGAGCTACACTACTCAGTGGCAGAAATTTTCATAATAATTAAACAATTATCTGTGATTGTTTTTATAGAACAAAATAGAATAATGTATTGAGAGCAGGGCAGATTTACATGAGTTCTTGATTAAAAAACCAGTTCACCATTGGCATGGGTGACTCCCAAGAGGAACAGAAGGCCCAAAATGCAGACCAGACCCATTTCTTAGGGAAGTTTCTTGCCTCCCTAGGACGTGAGTTAAAGATGTGAAGCCAAAACTTCCTACCCTGGTACAGTCTTCAGATTAGTCATTATTGATTTTTCAGGTAAGCAATGATGTTGCAACAAGATGTCTAAATCAAGAGAGGTTTCAGGGCCTTTGTATTTCAGGTCAGAGGATCAGGAACACAAGTTGTGTTCTCCTCTATTCCCCCTGTTTCCAGGAAGTGATGAGCGAAGAAGCAGGAAGACCCATCAGAGCCTGCAGTCACCATCAGAAATGTGGGTTTCTATGTTCATGGGCCAGTTTACACACCACCAGGTCTTCTGGTGACAGACTGGGAACACCTGCACAATGGGGAAAAAAGATTTTTTAATAGGATTTGGCTGGGCTCACTGAAAGAGCTTTCAACTAGATTTGAAGGGGGAAATAGATAAATCCTGGCTTTCTGGAAATAATTTTGGGAGCTGCACTTCAATGTTTGTGGTGTACTTACAGAGGTTCTTTGGACTGCCATCCCAGTGGAGGTAGGGGATAGCAGAGTGATACCAAAGACAAAAGGGATATTGATGGGCTAAAAATCATAGAAACCTGGGAATAGGCAGGTCTGTTACAGACCAACTAGGAAGAATGAACAGGTAGATTCCAGAATTAGTTTGCATAAGTAACTTTGAAGATGAGGTATGGCATTAAGCTTGTTTCGGCTTTCTTTGTGCAACACCTGATGATCAAATAACCATACCTCACTTGTTTTCTCTGATCTCATACATTACCACAGGGAGAGAGAACCTGACACTGGACCATTTTCCTCTCCCTCTGCTCAGTAATCTGCTACCACATAAGCAGGACTTCTCTCTTGGGCATAGTACTGTTCCACAGTGTCCGTGAAGGTCACCTCAGCAGATACCTGTATCTCTAATTCTTCAAGAGTTCAGCAATTTCACTGTCCCTCTATAGGCGTTTCCAGTGAACTTTTCCATCTCACTCCAGTTGAGGATTCTTCCCAGCTACAGTATGTCATTTTCTCAGAAAAGGTCTTATCTGTTCACTGGGGCACATAATCACATGTGATAGTAAGATACCCTACTCTCAGAGACACAGCATATTTATTCTGTGTGACTGCTGGTAATATTACTCAGTGCCCTCTCTTCATCCAGTCCTTCTTCCATTTACAGCGTTTGGGTTGAGAAGCATGCAGGAAACATGTAATGTTGGAAGTGAAATTAAAATTGTGTTGACTTGTGCTAAGATATGAAAGAAATTCTCTCTGTACTCACTGTGTAGCACAATACATCTGCCTCTTGTATGCAGAAAAGTAGCCAAGCCATTGAAATCTTTGTCTTGTTCTGTTTTATACAAGTGCATGGTTCAATTTGGAATTGACTGAATAGATTAGCATTTGTGCAGAACCAACATCTTAAAATAGACAAAACTTTGATAAGAGATGTTATTGTGGTGGGGACAGTGGGAGGGATTCAAAAGCATGCATTTTAAATATGTTCAGGCTGTTACCAAGTCAGAATTGTTATCTGTGCTCTGCCTTGCATCACATCTGCACTACCCCTTCAGAATTCTTGAGATACCAATCTCTCTTCATTAAAACAAGAGCAGTCAAGTGATTGAGATTCCTGCTTGGTTTATCACATTTGGAAAGCTAGCATTCTTTCTACAGTAAGACATGACAAGCTACATCTACACTAGAAAAAACAATGCATGTAAGAAAACAATTTGCAACTATCACATCAAACATGCTTTTATATGCAATTTAGAATGATATTAAAGTAATTTATTGCATATGCATTCCTATATCAATTTATCAAGACAAGTTTATAGTTACTGATGCTTTGACTATACTGGAAGTTGCTCATGTGAGCCTTGGGAGGCATTTGGTGGGTTACTGAACTGGTTAGTTAAAATATGCTAATTTACTTAGCACATTCTGTGAGTTAATTCCACTATAGAGTAGTTCACTGATATATTTGGAAGGAAGGTACTCAATTGATGAGTACAGAAATAATTCCTAACTGCCATTAATACAATACAGCTGTTTGTTGGCAGTGAATCTGGGACAGTGGAATAAAAGCTTATGAAAACTAGGAAAACTAAACTTTTGTATCTTTCTCTTCCTATATTTTTTACTGGTATGATAGCCTTTATTTTACATTACTTTTAGTTTAGGTGCTTTCATATTCTGTTAATACAGCTGTGCTTTGAGTGTTCTGCTCTAGCAGTTGGTTCTAACTGTAAGGAGTGGCTGTTACTGCTTTAAAATGAAGCATATAACCATTTCATTTTGGTTATAATTCTCCCATTTGCTTTAATATTATTATTAATAGTGTTACTGTTATTGTTAATAGAATCACAGAATGTTTTGGGTTGGAAAGGACCTTTCTAGTCCAACCCCAATGCAGTGACCAGGAACATCTTTAACTAGATCAGGGTACTAAAATCCCTGCCCAATCTGACCTTGAATGTTTCCAGGAATGGGGCAGTAGCAGTTTATATTTTAGGGAATGCATGGTGTTCTTCCCAAGGGCATATTTTTTTGGTGCAGAAGAATTTATTTTGAACAATTAACTTTACTTGACTGAGGACATCAACTATTGCTAAAAAGTTAAGATGTTATTTAGTCATCCCAGAAAAATGAAGGGAAAAAACCCCACAAAATCGAGCTCACATGCATTCCTAATCTTAATTCTGTTCTAAATTTTTCTACGCAAATAACTTTGTAAAATCAGAATACTTTTCAGTCAATCATGGAATCAAATTTCTCAAAATCTACCTACTATGTAATCAATTTTCACTCCAAGAACTTAATGATTATGTGGAGAAGAAAGAAAAGAGTTGTACAAATTAAACATTTGAAGAAGATTATTTTCTTAATTTATTTTGCTCATATTTTCCTCTCTAGCAGAGGAAAATTTCAGTCTAAATGGTGGAGGTTTCAGAATAATATGAAGTACCCAGAGGAGCTAGAAGCAGATTCTTTTACTAAAGGTCTTGTTAGCCCTGTTGATTAAAGTAATAAAAATATGATCTTTGTTAATTATATATTTTTCAATGTAATCAAATTTATCATGTAAGAATAGGAACATGCATGTGTTTTTGAGCAGTGATTAAAGCACATGGAAGGTACAAAGCTGTGCATCAGAATCAATACTTTTTAGAGGTACAGTAGCTGTGAGAAGAACTTCCCTCACCCCCCAAATGTATTTCTGGTAAATGGAAATCATCATGAAAGAAGATACATTGGATTTTAGGTGACTTGAAGAAGACAGCATGGAAAATGTTGCTAAAATAAGTGCAGAAGCTATTGCCAAAATAAGTGCAGAATCAAAGCAAAAAGTTCACACTCATATAGTAATTCCATAATTTAAAAAATTTTCTATATACATATCTATAATATATCTATAATATATACACACATTTGATAATTCCATCATTCCAAAACAGTGGCATGACATTCAGGTTTCTGGAGTTTCCTGTTGCTTCTGTTTCTCAGTGGAGTGGCTGATCTTGCTTGATGTAACTCACATTGAAATCTACCTGCTTCATCTTGCTGTAGTATAGATTTTGTGGGATTACTGGACCTGCTTTCTCACAGAGCAGCAACTTTCAAAATAATCTTGGATTTATTTTTTTTTTAAAGTGTCCCTAGTTATGAGTGTTGTTTGGAAGAAGGAAAAATATGAGAAAGAGGAGCAATGGAGAGACTGTAGTCACGCATACCTCATCCCTCTGCACTGCTGGGTGGGGAGGGAGGGGGAGGAGGAGCTAGAGGAGTCCAGAGTGAAGGGATGAAATTGTTCCTGTGAAAGGTGGTGATGGTAGGGAAGTGTTTTAGATTTACCTTTGGTTCTTGCTATTGTACTCTATTTTTAATTGGCAACAAAATGAATTTACAAGAAAGCAGCTGTGTGGTCATCTGGCAGCTAGTCAAGCTGTCTACATGCTAGCACTCTTCTTTTTTTCCCATCTTCCTTCTGCTTTCTTCATTAGCTTGCACATTAGAATTAATATAAAGTGTATCTGAATTCAAAGCATGATGATTAACAAAGAATGCAAATAGCCTGGATGAATGATGGCAGAAATCTAATGCTATTTCTAAGAACATAGCTAGGGAAGTGTGCATTGTTTTAATCCATTTTTAAAATTGTGAGCATTGTCCTTAAAGATTGGCAGTGAGACCTATCATAATACTGATGGGGAGTTTCTCTTCTGCTTGAAGAATTGATTATGTAGATTCTCAGTCACAGCTAACATGCAGGTCAAAAGCATGTCTCTACCTGGGTTTTAAAAATGAGGAGTACACAGTTTCCTTTGTCACATAGAGCAAGCAAGTTTTTCAGATGTGCTTGGTCATTTTCTGTAGAACAGTTTACATACTGCAAAGCTAAAGTATAGGTATTAATCTCTTTCCATAGACTGAAATCATAGTCATCATGTAACTTAAGGTAGAGTTTATTCTCTTCTTGAACTTTCCAGGCAGTTTAATAGTTTGTATGCTGGGAAGCAATTGAAAATTCAGGTCCAAAGTGTATGTCAAGAAAAGTTTTTATGAGAAAGGTGTTTCTGTTTCTATCTGAATGTAGACCACAGTTATCTTCCCTGAGGAGGCAATAGTCTTGCTTGTGTAGCAGATTCATTTTAAACCTGTAAGTTCCCTCTTCTGACTTTGAAACTCAGAGCAGGCTATTCTGAGAGCTCCTCTACAAATCTGCAAATGCATTTCACTATTCACAGTAAAGTAAAAGCTATAAATTAATGGACTTTAGTCTATTTCTAAAGTTCTTCAGTATTGCAGACATAAGCTAAAGGATTTTCCTGTTATAAGCTACTATGCAGAAGCTGTCCCTTTTCTGTAGTGGATATTGAGAACTTTTACAATTTCTAGCCTTTATTCTGTTCTTAGACAAAACTCCCTTTGATTTTGGAGTGTTTTACTATAGTAAAGCTCTGGGATTTGAAGCACTGACTTCAAAGGACTCACTTCACCAGAAGAAGCACAAGAGAACTTTTAAGGAATAATTCTTAGTAATGAAAAAGTTTTTGTTACTTTCTATTTATAATGCTAAATTAGTATCCAATATAAACCACCATTAAAAAGCTAAGAGCTATAACATACTCATCAGGGAACAAATTGTTAAGAAGGTATAAATTGATAGGGGAAAGCTGATGATATATGCAAAAATAAAGAAGAACCCCATGTCTGCATGGAAGTGCCTGATTAACAGTTGCCCTGAGTATCCTGTTGAATGAGCTTTATTTATCATGTTTTTATAGCTATCTCAGCTTCTGAGAGAAAAATATCAATATACATTATTACTTTTTCAATGTAGCAATTAAAGGGTTTTTAAATCAAGAAAAATGTGACAGAAGGTGGAGGAGGAGAACCACAGAACTGGTTTAGAAATAAAATTCTTTGTTTGGACTCCCTGTGTGAGATTCTTACTAAAATTTTTTAGTAATACTGAAGTTTAAAAGATACTTTCTCAACACTTATAGGCTTAGAGTCTCAAGACTGAGCTTACTACAACAGTCTTATGTCTGCTAAAATCAGGTCAGCAGGAAGGGAAATGTGAGGGAAACAGTTGGAGATAAATTGTTAAAATATGGTGATAATAATTATTTCAGTGAGTGTCTGCTTTTCTGACAAAGAAATCTGACAAGATTCCTTGTCAATGTGGAATGAGGTAAACACCTTTATATGTAACTGGGTGTGGGTGTTAAAATACTACTGCAAAGAAATTTTCCTTCCTGTGGGAAAGCGAAGGTTCTCACCAGCTGTGACCTTGTTGACATATGTTTGTAAAACAGTAGAAAGATTATTTGAGTATGGGTGTTGTGGCACCCCAGCCAATCACCCCAGGGGTGGCTGACTTCTTGTCCAATTACCTTGATGTTAAAAGGGTATAGAAAGAGCTGTAAAATAATAAATAAAAGTTTTTTGGCATCTTGGTGAAGAAAATCTCTGCCTCACTCTTTCTCCTCCTCCGGCAACTGGCAGATAAACGACACTGGGGTATGGTTTCCTTCTAAGTAGCTGTTCTATTGTCTCTGCAAAAATGGCCAAGTATGACCTATTTGAATCTGAATGGTTTTCTTTTAGAAACCGTATAGAAATGACCCATTCATCTTACATAGCTAATAGGTTGCCAGATGTCACTGATCTACACTATTTAATAACTTAAATGATGTTTAACATGTAATCTGGAGGTGAAAAGCTCCATGTGTCATTGACATTACTCCTGGCCCTTCATTTTTTTCAAATAAACATTCAAGCATTTTCATAGCCTCAAATCTTCAAAATCAAGTTGTAATTTAAAGGTGTATTATGGGCCTCTTTTATATCACTGCTCCTTCCATTTCAATGGAACATGAAGTTCTCTTCAAGACCTTTTCATAGTCCGAGCAGATACTCTCCTTAGTCCTAATGTTCCTGTTTATCTTATACTTGATTTCTGTATAATTTAAAAGTGCAGTTACAGTCCAGTAATTTTCCTAGTAGATATAAATTCAAACTTTCCTGTTTTAAAAACTATCTTTTGCTCTTTTTGTTTAATGAGAAATTTTCTCAATCTGTTCTTTTTTTGCCTGTCTCTACAGGTCACAATGTAATTTTTGCTGATGACATTCAATTATGCATCTATTTACTTTTTATTCTGCTCCATATTCTTCATATTATTCCTTTTTTGTGCCTCAGATTATCCTAGTGTTTGTCATATTAGATTCAATTATTTAAAAATAAGCAAAACCAAACTGTAAATTACTTTGTTTCTTCTTGCCAACTATTTGGAAATTTGGTTGTGTTTTTCTTACTGTGTTCCATGTTGCCCCATCCACTTTCTAAATGTCTTATATAACTACATGCTGTCCTTAATTGGAAAGAAGAAAACTCAATCCTGATTTTCCAAAATCATCTTTCTGATCAATTAATGTATGTAGAAAGATACAGAAAATCTAATGTTTTTGTATCTTTGCTGTTGAACCATTTATTTCTTCACTGGCTTCTCAATGGCCGGTCAGCATAAATTGGTGGTTCTTCTGTTTCTTCTGTTGTTAGCATACTACTTTCCCTCTGCTTTAAACTGTCTAAAATCTTACCTTGATTTGGTCAGAAATATAATGGAGAAAAATATTGTTGAAGGAACTTTTAACATATAATTTTGTCTCTTTGCTGTCTTGTAACATGCCATTTTTAGGCTAACATTTAAAAATATCTTTATTATTGTAAATAACAATTATTGTAAAGTTACTGTAGTATTTTTTTCTAGAATAATAGATGGGTTTTACTATTAATGGAATCAAGCCTGTCATTACTAAACCTAATGGCTGCTATTTGAATAAATAAGTAAAAAAGATGAACAGAAATTATTATAAATACAACTTTGTTTTTTTGTAGTCTGTTATTCAGCATAATTTAGAGCAGGCTACAGATTTCATCCTCCATGATACAACTCTGTTGAATCTGTTTTTGTGAGCTTCTATCTGGAAAGTTATAATACAGCTATCTTTAACACCCCAGGAGCAAGATATAGTATTGGTTGTGCCTCTCAGAAATTGTTTCAGGAAGGTTTTTGATTTTCATGGCCTTCTGAAGTGTCATACTTTCTTTGACAGTCCATAGCTGAAAGGTTAGGAGGGCTGATTGCTGTGCTTCTGCTTTCATCTGATATCCATGCTTTCTTGAACGCCAAGTTAGTATGGGGCTAGGTGGCCCACATTCTGGTGCCACCTTCAGCTTCCCATTTCCATGTTTCTTAGAAGCAATGAGCAGGCATACAGAAAAATGAATTTCTTGCCTATGCTCATGGTCCAAACCAACATTTTGTCTCCAGTGCCAGAGAACTGCTTTTTCCACTTTCTCTGTTATTTACTCTAAGATATTGAGGAGTATGAAATCACATTGAAATATTGAAATACATTCCCCTTCCTTGAAATAAAGAGAATCCTGACATGTTTCAGCAGCACCTAAAAGTTTAAAACACTACTATAAAAAAACCCAAAAAAACAAAAAGAAATGTTGCTTTCAAAAAGTCTTGGAGCTTACTGAACTCAATCTTATTTGCCAAAAAGCAAGAAACACTTGAAAACACAATGTGCTAACACAGATGTTAAATCTTAAAGGATTCACATATAATTTATTCAATACATTAAATTTACTATATGTAGTATACTTTCAGAATGTACATTAAAAATATGTTATGAACCTACCTGCTGAATAGCTGCCAAGTTTGGTAATGCAAGAACATATTGTTGGTTTATCCCTTCAGCACAATCTTGCATTCAATTTTTAAATGGCCATAAAAAATGTAAAAGCCTAAAAACTCTAGATTGGAACATTCAAAACTTTGAAAGTCACAGTACAGTAGTTTTGTTGTGTTGTTTTTTGTTTTTTTTTTTTTTAATAACTCTTGGAGCAGGACTGAAAATGCTAGTTCCAAACATACTTAAGTTTTACATTTCTGACTTACAGGTTTGGAACTGCACTTTCCTCTACAAATCTGTCTCTGTTAAATTTAATCCAAATGGATGATTTGTGACATTTAGAAATCTTTGTAGAAGACAAAAAACAGAATACACAGTTGGGTGGATGAGGTGACATTTGTGAAAGTTCAGTCTTGGGCAGAGTATTGTGTCATTAAATTCAGTGGAGTAGCCCAACTCTGAGGTTTGTGAAAATCATAGTAACTCTAAATTTCCCTATAGTGTGTTTAAGTTTTTCCTTTAATATTATCATAGTAATTCTAATTATTTTCAACAACTATTTATTTGCACAGTCAATAAAATAAGCTAATTAAGACATTGTCTACTTCATGAATTGGAAGGGTATGTACTTTTCAC
The DNA here is from genome assembly GCA_025447755.1 of Corythornis vintsioides. Classification (NCBI taxonomy): domain Eukaryota; kingdom Metazoa; phylum Chordata; class Aves; order Coraciiformes; family Alcedinidae; genus Corythornis; species Corythornis vintsioides. The sequence goes on along the minus strand of JAOEGS010023571.1, from coordinate 47,796 downwards.
TTTTTTTCTATACTTCAGGTCAGTATATTTGAAATAAAATTGACATCAGCCCCTTGAAGCTATGTAAAGTTTCATATATCACTTTGTTCAAGTATGAAATGATGCATTTATAAGGGAATCTCAGTTCCAAACTCTGGAAGATTTCAGCATGACTTTATTTTTATATGTTTCACACTGCTGGCTTTATAAGAAACTGTAATTTTCTAACTGTGTATGAACAGTAAAAACTGATTCTGAACAAATTAAAACACACAATGTTATTCCCAGGAGAACTGGCTGTTACACATGGTAATTGGTGGCAAGATATTGCAGTGACTGTGCCAATTAGTACAGTTGTTCATACAGTGTTGGACTTCCTGTATGAGCTGCTGGCCTCTCTCTACATATGAGTGTCTAGCCAGGATGCCTTCAGTCCCCAGAAACCAGCTTTTCCTTTTTTGGTGAGCCAAAAGGGAAAAGTGTGTTCAAAGGAAGTCTCGTTTTAATATTTATGTATTTTACTTCTGTTTTATCCAAAGAGCATGATCACTAGTTGAAGTTCACTCTTTGTTAGGAGCCTATAGTCCAGACAGGCAGTTCCAACACAATGGCTGCAAGGATAAGGGATGACGACACTGTGGAAAGCAAGGAAAGTGATTCCTCTGAAGTATAAAGATATATAAATCTTTCTTGAGTGGCTTTACATATTTGCTGGAAGCAAGGATGTCATTATACCTAAGGATGCCTTAAAATTTCTATTAACCATCAAAACCACCACTAACTCTTTGGCTGCCAATTTGCTGCTAATGTTTTTCTGGTATACTTCTTCGTGTCTAAATTCTTTCTTTTCATTTATGATCCTGACACTTTCTTTATGGTCTCTTTTTTAAACTCAGCTTTTGGACTCCAACATCCATGTTCATAGAAAGCTAATTAGACAGGCTGGAAGACACCCTCATCAAGCAAGTCACAATATTTTGAAGCCATTATATTGTGTGACTAATGTGAAGAATAAGCCAATATTACTCATGTTTGTTGACACATATTGTTATGGTTATTGCCATTATACTCCAACTCCCCAGAGCATTGTTCAAATATGTGAAATAAGAGATTAAATCAAGCAGATAATGAAAAAGAAAAAAGGAAATATTATGTAGTTGTTAATTTTTGGTATTGTGTAATTAAAACATCTTCTTTAATGTTATTTTTGCCAGTAATTAGCAGAGCCATCTGCCTAAGAAGTGCTGGACCATCTGTCTAGAAGAGTGTTGTGTTCATTTTTTGGTTCTTGACTAATTATCTTCTTTCTCTATGAAATGTAACAGTACATTCTGTTTCTTCACTTTAAAGAATTTCATACAAAAAAAATACATATGAATATGTACCTGTCTATATGTATATGTTATGAGTGTCTGTAGTACTGTAGGAGCATAGTTTTTCCAGGAGATCTGACTGTACCCATTTACATGTACAACTTCCACTGTAGCTGAAAGCTACATATTTTTTGTTGACCTGTAAGTACAAGTAATACATATCTCACCCAACACATTCTAATTGACCAGTCCCTTCTTGATTGTGTTCAGATTTAAAATTTCCTGACTGCATTTACTGATTAAGTTAGACTTGTATAAAGGGGCTAGATTATGGCTAATTACTTAAGGGATTTTTTTTGTTTTGTTTTCTCTTTTGTATTTTATATTTTCCTGGAAAATCATAGAATAATTTAGTTGGAAGGGACCTTCAGATGTCCTGCTTGGGAATGAATTTTATTGGGTGTGAACTTCTTGACAGTTATTCCTTAAATGGCAGGGACTCGTGAACATTATTCAATGCTTCTACACTTTCCATTATTCTCTTTTAGTGTTCTTCTAAGGTATTGGTTTATATTGGAGATTTTCTTTTGGTTTCCATTGGATCTAATTTCTTTGCATTTATTTAGTTTGCCTGCTGAAGAGAGAATAGTTTTAACTTTTAAGCAAAACTCTTACTATTTATCCAGAAAAAGAAGTTAGTGAAATATATTTATTTTTCTAGAGAATATGATTAATTTTAATACTGTAATTTGTAACTTAGTTGGCTGTTGGAAGTTTTGTTTGTTTTTTTTTTTTTAATGTGAAGATAATAGTTTCGTTATAGTTTGAATTGGAATTTGTTTCTTCTCTGGCTGAAATGTCTCTCCTCCAACTACCCCTGGAAAATGTCAAGAGGTATTTAATCTGAAGTATTAGAAACTCTTTACAAACATTAATGATGTAATGTTTAGAACACTGATATAGTTATTTACAGTTGTGCTTATACAAAAAGGGTTCTAGCCATCAGTTTTAAACTTGACTGCAAACTTAAGATCTAAGTGTCACCAAAGCCATGTTTCTGCTCAGTCTGATTTGATGTCAAATCTGTATGGAGTTTTGTGATTTGTGTATTGTTCTTAAGAAAACAATATGTGTTCAACAGTGAACTGTGGCTTCCTCATTGGATTACTCTAGGTTAAATTCAAGTTATACCTGTCAAGTTCAGTCTATTATTGACTTTCATTTTGCACTTCTCTAGTGGTGACTGTTACATAGTTAAGATTTATATTTTATCTACTACAATGTAGTTATGCTGAAGACTGCAAAAATAGAAACAAACTTAACCAAGGCCAATATATTTATAGAGGCACTTTAAAGACCATATTGACGGAAGTTTTTGTAAAAGCCATGCTGCTGTAAATAGCATCAGCTTGCTGTCAGAAACAAACTGATGTTCTACTTTAAACCCTACTCCTTAACCTGTGCAGCTACATTCTTTGTGGAGATGCAGAGCATTGGGAGATATCCTACCCATGCTTATTTTCTTTAGATCCCATTTTCTCTTTACCCAGGGCAAACAAACTTGAGTGTCTATAATTTTGTTCAATTAATTTTGTTGCTAGTGTAAGTAGAATTATAATATTAATTAAAAACAGCATGCAGAATGCTGAAGGTTGTATTTTGCCATGTGAAAATTTAATTTTATAATTAAGAGATGTTGGACAGAAAAATCCTAACAGGATAAACTTTAGCTTTGTAGGCCTTCACAATGAATCAAATGTCCAGCATAGTATGCATATCATATTTGCATTGCTTATATGAACTTCATGGAAATATAAGTAAAAGGTATCAAGCAGGAGAAGTGGATAACAGTAATATCTTTTAAGCAAACCTGTTTTTGCACTTGCTTTCTGAAATAACATAATCCGTATGTGTCCGTCTGCTCTTTTAGAATTAAAACTTTAAAGTCTTGATCTTCTACTGACAAAAATGTATTGTCATTATTCTGTTGGGACATTTTGTTATGCCTTTATGTACTGAAGACTCAGGACACATTTTTCCCATAATTTTTCACATTGCAATGACATTTAACTTGAGGAGTTGTCCACCTGTCTTCCACCTGTATGTTACCAGTAGGCTGTGTTGAATGTCTGAATTTCTATTTTGTAGGGAAATTCCCCCATATTTCCTGAAGAATAGAAGAAGAAGAAAAAAAGCTATTTTTAGATATGTTTGCCTCTACCTGCTCTTTTCATTTAAACACCAATAGGACATATGTATGCCTTACTAAACTATGTGGGAACCTTAGAGATCAAAGCACAAGTTTGAACTGCTCAGCTCTCCTCGGATGCCTTTGTAATATATTTCATTTTCAAACTGATCTCTTATTGTCTGCTCCAGCAGTGGAACTCAGTGCTGTAAGACTATAAGCACACTTGATTTCAAAGATGGCACTTAGCTTTGTCACTATTTCTTTTTTGTGTCTGCACTTTTTTCTTGTCCAGACAATATTACTCCTTTGGCATGTGTTGTCATAAACAGGCCTTACCTGGAGAGTTTGCCATTTGGTTGGCTTGTAACCATATGTATTTATATATAGTTACAGTGGTTTATTTTGTTTGTGTTCTTGTCTGTGCTGTTAACTATGGTATCCAGAAATGCTACTTAATCATTTAATATTTAACAACTTAAATTTATGCATTTTGTAGATGTCAATAAAATTTTGTTTATGTTATGCTAATGATGGTATTAGTGTTTTTTTGTGATGTTGTGGTAAAATTATTAGTATATAAGGTTTGAGAGGTCTAGCTAAGATATGTATTAAAATTGAACGAACATTTGACTAAAAGCTGTGTGTTTCCAGCTCACCACTTCTGAACTAAGGTAATAGTAGCTGTGCCACTCCTGCAGGTTTAATCAATGGCCATATCTCTATATTGTTACATTATTTACTGTTTGATTCCATGTTAGAAGTATGGCAGCTAGAAAGTTCCTTAAGGAGCCCATTCCTCCAGGGATGGATACCTGGCTTTGCTAACATTGAAATTATTGTTTTTGTTCACCATGTTTTTTTCTGAAACAGTATATAGTTTGGGTCTCTGTGCTCACTTGGCAGAAAACAGGGGAGAAGAAGGAAGGATGATGTCCCAGTGTTCCCTCTATGATCAGAGCTAATAAAGCTTCTGCTTCAATTTATCTAAGTTTTACTTGCATTATTATGTTCTCAGAAGTCACAGATTCTCCAAACATTACCTGCTTGGAGAGATTCATTGTATACTTTTCTCAGGTTTATTGGAAATTTTGAAGAACTATCACTATGGCTTATTAATTTCCTCTCTCCAAAGTCTGTTGCTTTTCTTTTCCAAAATTTCCACTTCCTGAGAAATGTACTTAATTTGTTTGATTTGTGGCATTGTGTAATTTTTGCATTTCACATCCTTCTCCTTCAAATTCCTCTTTTACTATGGACTTGGAATCAATTGAAATATTAATATTTTATCAATGAATATTGATTTATTAATAAACACTTTATCTTAAACCCAATCTTTTTGTCTTCTTCCTGCTCTTCATGTTTGGAATATTCTTCTCAGTTCAGTTTTGATGAGTACTTTCTTTCAATCCTTGCTTTTAAACACCTTTATTCTGCTAAATCTTTCTACTCTGACCTCTTACTGGTAACTCCTGTGTTTCTCTAGGCATTTGAATTATTTTTTTATTGTTTAGCAATAATATGTTAAATATTAAATAATTGTACCTAGTGCCATATAAGTTCAGGGTGTCTTAATTGATTCAGAACTTCTGTTGTTCATACAAGAGTTGTCTTTTGTACTGTGATCTCTGTTATGGACGTAAATAACTTTTCACATTAAAGAGTCAAAAGAGTTAAGTCATTGCTGCTTTCTTATATAAGAAATTGTTGCTTTTTTATCTAATGCAGTATTTCTTTCATGCTGCTAAATACAGTTTGTTAAAAATGCTAAAGGTCATTCATAAGTGCATTTTTTCAGAAGTTTTCTATATATTCCCCACTATGTTGTAGTCATTCAGAAGTAGTCAAAAGCAGACATTATAAATGAGAAGGTTTGGGGTGGAGAAAGAAAGGTAAATGCATTGGTTTTTGTAAGTCTTTTTCTTCCCCTTGAAATGAAAAATTTCATTCTTTGGCTTGTTGAAACACAAATCAAAGAGCACTGCATAGTTTATACTGTGAAAGCATTTTCCCCTTTACTTTAAATAGGCTTTCACCATATTGTTTTTATTAATTATAGAGTCTACTTGCTATTAATACAGTCTCCATTAAAAGACAGGTTCAAAAAATTACATTAAATCTGAATGGTCTTTCATTATTTCCTAGTAAATAAAAATGAAGAAGCTGTTGTTTCAGTAATGAAGCAGCAGTGGTTACTTTAGAAAGCTAAATTCTTCCTGATAAAAACAGTACTTTGTGGAATTTTTATCTGAAGAACACATGTATGTCCACCCTTGGGGTTGAAAGAAATCAGAGTGATTTAAATGCACTCTGACTACAGAGCTTATACAGGCATTCGAATAAGTGCATGTATTGGCACAAAAACACCAAGCTTACGACCTGCTCCACTGAACAGTAGAGTTTGTAAGCCATAGCTGTTGAATGTTAAATATGGAAATAATTGGAGTTAACTCATGCATTGAAAGTGTAGTAATGCAGACTAGATGTTACAGTCCTAGCATAAATATGCTGAAGCAGAAAGACAGCTCAAAAATGGGGATAAATCACTTTTGCTTTTCAGTGCCCCATTTCACTGTTGTCTTGGATTTGTCTGCCCATTTCTGCTTTCTCTGAATGGATGTTTTAGTGCTCCTTATTTGTGCTGCAGTCATACATTGTGAGAAAGTAAAATCTCATTTTGATGCTTGGGATAAATACCTCAAAACCAGCAACAGGACACATTTTCCTACAGCGCAAGGTCTCCCAGCAGAATCAACCTCAGATACTGGTGATGCAGCCCAGTTTTGCTGGGGAGAGAGGGTCAGCCCTTTGCTCTGTTCTGAACTGCTTCTGTAGTAAGACTCTTACAAAAGCACCTAAATAGCATCAGATGTGATTGTTATTTCTCCTGTAGTGGTAGGAAAAATGAAGCATGTGGATGTCCAGCTTCACTTTGAATTAAGACACTGAAAACCATCAGCAGCAAAACTACATTTCTAAGGAGAAAAAGCTTGTAAGGCGATTATGGATAGAATCACACACAGCTAATAATCAGTATGTCTGAAACATGTATGTCAAGCATGGGCTTAGGTAGCTCTGAGATTTATATTTCTGTGTTTCCTCTATTTCTAACTAATTCCTGTTGGTTGCAGGCAGTGGAATGGCAGTGTGATGAAGCTACCAAAAGAGCCTGTTACAGTAAAGGCAAATCAAAGGTAAGCTTGAGAGTTGTACTGCTTTAATAAAATTTATATATTAATAGCAGGTATAAATCAATATATAAATCTCTACCTTTTGCATTTTTACTGTCTCCCTTTCCAAAGAAAATTGTAGGACATGAATCTGACATTGATGTATAAGCAAAACAGAAGAAAACAATATAGAGAATGTGGGTTGAGAGGTATGGTCATGTGATTCTGTTCTGAAATGACCAAGAAATTCCATTTTCAGCAATTTTCAGTTTTGATTCTACAGCATGTCTTATGTAATGGACTGTATTCTCACATCATTTTCAGTGCTGTAAATCCCAAATAACTGTGTAATTACTCTGTAAAATCCTCAATTTCTTTCCCTATGTATTACATGCAGTTTTAGGAACATTTGTATTTCCTATCTACTGGTGCTATGAAGAAAATAATATTACATTCACTAACATTTTAGACATCAGACTTGATATATTTTTATTATTCAGAACCAGTTCTTACCTAGCCAACTACAATTTCTTTTATTGAGCACAGTTAAAAGATGGAACCTGTATGGATTATGTGTTCTTTAGTGGCTAGTTATCAAATTAATTACCAAAGCACTTAAAAATACATATGGTCTATGTCTGTAATTATTATACTGTTTAATAATTAACATTGAGTTAAAACATAAATGGAAAACACACATTAAGAGCAATAACCACAGAAGAGCACACTTGCTTTCAGAACCCACATTCCATAGAATGTGTCAAAATATGCTATTAATGTGCAAAACTAAAAAAAAAAACCAAAACCAAAAAACCCACAAGCTTCAAAAAATATATTCCAAATGCTTCTGCTATCTAGTAGACAAGTCATGTTTTCTGCATAGTCATCTAATCACTGCCTCTTTTATTTCTTCCATTAAACAATTCCTTTCCATCTTTTTTTTTTTTTTTTACCAAGTGCTGGAAAGTAATGTTGCAGTGTAGCCTTTGCCTATCCGTTTCTATCTGAGATTAAAGAGGAAGAATGGCCTAATTGCAGAAGCTGGGTTGTGTTATACTGTGAGGAGAGAAAAAGAATTACTTGGGGGAAAAAAAATAAATGTAGTGAATGTGCAGTGTAAAGCTTCATGAATGGAAGATGGTTGTGTTTATGGAGGAACATCTTTCATTGTAACAGTGAGTTTATAGTACTTGGAAAAGACATTAAGACTATTGGTGCCTTCTTCATCCTTCTTTCTTCCCTTTCTTTCCATCCCAGTGTGTGAAACATACATTTATGAGATACTGGGTTGCTCACTATTAAGGTGCAGTATTTGCTAGATATATAAAAAGTATTAACAGCTGGAGAAAATGAATTTAGATTTTACTTGAAAAAGCCTGGAAGTTTCATATAGGAGTTGCTGGAGAATGCAGAGATATTGACTGAGGCACTGTACCCAACTGAAATGACAATTGTCTTTTTGAACTTTCATGCCTTTATTTTTGTGTTCACTGACTTGATAAAGGTTAAATTCAGAGGATAAATAAAAGGCCAGAAAAAGGATAGCCTAATGATGTTTATCTTTTGTTGCCATATGCCCAAGACAAAGCAAGGTCACTATACTCTCTGCATAAAGAGGACTTGCGCATGCAAACGATCTGTGACATGGTCCTCTTTCTAGTCAAACTACAAAAGCTTTCTCTTGGAAAAAATTGAGAATTATCAGACCAGGAGGAAGTGACTCCAGTGCAACAGTCACTTCTCCCTCTTCAGTGGAAATTCCCTGGGAGACACAGTTCCAGTTACTCTTAACAGAAAGACCACTTGCTTTCATCTCATTCTATAAACAGATCCAGCCCAAATTGGAGATTTGCTGGGGGTTGCCATTTGTGCAATTTTTTTTAGGTCAGCTTCAGATTTCAAGCAGACACATATGTGTCTGTAGGAAAGGGACAGGAAAGACTGGAGACAAAATACACAATGCCAGCCCAGACTGTGGTAAAGGAAAGATGAGAATTACAGGGATGGCTGTGGATAAATTATTCATTCAAATCCTGTTTTTTCTTGAAGCTCTACTGCCCACAGAGTAGGATGGAGACAATGAGTTCAGGTGGCAAAATTAGCTAAAAGTCAGTTTGCCCTGAAATCAGAAACTAGCTTTGAGCCCTGAAGTAACTCTATAGTTTTGAGACAATGGTCAGTTAAACTTTTTTGTTGTTGTTGTTTTTATTTTATTTGGTTTTGTGGTTATTTTTTGTAAAAAAGAAGCTGCACAGATATTTTGCCTCTAACTGTTAGCAGTAGTTGTTCTGAGGTTTATGCTTTAGGAACCAATGAGGAAAAGAGCTGAAGGGGAAAATATATAGGGACATCTGTCACTCTTGACAGTGTAATGCACTCTTGACTTTTGAAGGCTGATGTTTGTTACTGAGACTTCAGACATTTATCCACCAATTTAAGCTGTTGCTTAAAATAACTAGGGACTCCAGGAGCGAGCCAGACAAAATATGTCCTTGTGGCCAGTATGCGTTAGCATTTAGAAGTCTAAAACACCACACATGGGTAAGACAATAAATTAGGCCATTCAGACTGGCACTTGTGGTAGGGACTGTCATACAGGAAAAATATATATATATTCATAGTAAAAATACGATAAACCAAAGAGAAATTAAAAAATATAACTTATCCCATGTTTATTTAAGAATCTAATGGCTGTGTATTAACATCTTTCAATAAAAGTATTAAATACTAAACATAGGTGTGTTTAAAATGTTAGCCTATCCAAGAAACATTACTGCGCATGGATAACCATATGCAGCCAGATTGTCCTTGAGCTGTCAGGTTGGTTTTAAACTTAAGTATCAACCTGCTTGCCTGCAGAATTGTTTCTAGTGGTTGTATTTTGTTTCAGGTAAGCTAATATAAAAGTACAAAGTACATGCTAAATTAATTTATTTCAGAGATTTTTTTATAGGATTATAAGAAAGTATATGGCATAGATGTCAAGATGAAATATAGAAAAAAGATGTACATCAAAACTGTAACCACCCTCTGAACTAAAAAAAAAAAACCTTTAAGTCCTTTACATTCACCAATGCCACTTCTACATCACATATCCCTTTTTTGCACATCAATCTGAGCTTGACTCCAGAGCTAGAAAAGTTACTCTGAACAATTCAAATAACTAAATGATACATTCCTTTTTCCATATGTTTTTGGGTGGTGATTGTTTTATTCAGGACTACTTTTTTTTAAAAAACTTAGTTTGTATTATTTTGGATTTATCATATGAAGAAAGTGCCCATTTGTAAAAGCTGTTCTTTCAGATTTGATCTTGTTCTACAATGTACCCAATGAAAATGTGATGTGAGAGATCTTCTTTGCCCTGATGCAGCACAGATTGTTGTGAACTTGGCATAAAACTTAGAAACATTAAAGAGGATAATCTTGTGAATCTCAGGAATGTCAGGATTTTAAAAAATTAACATTATTTGTGAACAGAAAGAGTGGGTGATCAGCATGCAAACAATTTGGCAATATCACTATTTCAGGGACCTCTGGTATATGCAGAGGAAAGGTTGGATGGGTTATAATGTCAGAACCCACTTATTTTTCCTACACTTAAATTCCCTGGCTTGCTGCAAAGGGCAGGATGGAAACAGCACAAAGAATAAATTACTGTGTTATATTCTGTAATCTAGCACTCTTCCCACCAAAAAAAATGGATTAATTGCTGCCTTTTTTTTTTTTTTTCCCTGTAGTTAAAACAACCTGCAACAGGGAAACAGCCTAGAAGTGAATTAATTACTTTTTAAAAGGCTTGTATATGGTTGTACATTAGCTTCCTTTTGGTTGAAAGAATATTAAGATGACAGTTTTGTTAAGGTCAAAATAAAAATGTGTGTGAATAAAATCTTAATTCTGAGACGTTTGACACTTACCTATAAAGGCTCAGATAAGTGTTTTAAAGCTACTTTTCATGAGAGACTAAAGCAAATGTAGTTTTGGGTTTGGTTTTTTTTGAAGAGCTTTATTTTTTTCTGAGAGTATATGGGGCAGAGGATGTGGGGGATTTTTATCCTTCATTGTGTATGAGGAAAGGTACAGATAATAAATTGTTGGAGTTTTCTCAGAGATTTTTAAAGTATTTTGCCTATCTTGTATTGTAGTCTATTTTGTGCCTGTTCAGTTTATTCAGGATTATATTTATTGTCTTCCAGGATGAAAGTCCATTTTCAAGATAAACAAGCAATACATTTAATATAATTGTAGGCCACATGATGAGACTTCTGCACCATTGTTGTTATGTGGATTTACTTACATGATTCCATTTAATGTGTTAGAATCACATTACTGTATTTTCACAAGTTTTTTTAATGCTTTACAAGAGACTATCTTGTGAAAAAATGCTGGAGAGCATTCAAATGGAAGGTTACAGGAAATTATTTTCTCCAAGCATAGTTTTGATTTTGTTCATTTTGTTAGATAGAGACATTGATTTTTGCAGAAGTATTGTTTGAATCTTTCCTACGTACAGTTCTGGGAGATTTTTAGTATTGCAGAAAGAGGCTTTCTGTCTGAATAAACAGTAGAAATTGCTATTGGTTTCTAGCTTCTGAAATTAGAAAAATGAACATTGTTAATCCTTCACACATCCTAATGATATAAAACACATGTAAAATTGTTCCTCGAGGTAAGCATCTCTGTATTGAGGTAATGAAATTTCTTGAGAAACTTCATATTAACAGAAACATAGCTGCTTTTAATAAAACATATTGTACAAATAATGAAAATACTAGTGACAAATATGCCTCTGAACATTTCAAGAACTTTTTTTACACAGGTTTCAACATACTTATGTTACTGACAATCTGTTCTTTCTTCTATTTCCCTCCCAACTTTCTCCCTTGGCCTCATCTGCCTTCAAAACCGTCATCTAATCTATTAAAATAACAGTGTATTATTTAAGTCATTGTTTAGCTAAACCTTTGAAATATACACTTAGAAGTAATCTTTAGTGCTAAAGTGCTTTATTTTTATCCTAAAAACTTCTCAAGAAGATTGATGGATGTATGTATTGTTTTTAGGAATCTATGTTTATTGTGATTGCTAATGCATCAGGTATACTCAAGTCTCATTCCCCTAAATTTTTGTGTGGACACATAACCATAGAAAGAAAATAATTAGTCTCCTCTACCCTTTTAAGTATTGCCAAATATAGTCTTTCTTTTCTGCATTTCAGGAGGAATGCCAGAACTACATTCGAGTGCTTCTTGTTGGAGGCAACCATCTCTTTACATGTGGAACCAACGCATTCACTCCTATCTGCACCAATCGGACGGTATGAGTTAAATGGTCCATCCCACCAGCTCAAGTCTCTTTTGAGCCAGCAGAGCATGCCATGGTTGAATTCAGGCTATTAAGGTCTGGATGGGTGAGCTGATATGTAAAAGGCTAGCGGCAGCCCAAAGAGGAGAGTTAACTGATGATCTTTTTTTGCAGTGTTTTCCTCATCTGTGGGAGATTGCGCAGCTACGAACAGCTCAGTTCCTCCCACATGCCAGTTTTCATGTCATGAACCTTAGGTATTTCTAAGACTTCGGCCACCCTTATCGGTTTAGTTATAGAATGTCATTGGGTAGCTTCATACTGTGTAAGTATGTGTTCTTTTGGAGAAGATGAGAGTGTATGAGTGATTTCTGACTGGTCAACAAAATCTGTCATTTTGTTTCTGAAAAAAAAGAGAAGTTTTAATTTATGTGTATCAAAGGAAAGAGAGTCGATTAAGCATCAATAATAAAAATCTCAAAGTCACTGTTTGAACTAAGCTGGATATTTATTTCAGGAGAGGAGAGACATTCACAAAGAATAGCTGTATAACCAAAAAAATTAATTGACAGATTTATTATTTTTAAACCTATTGTACCTTTACTTTCAAATAACATCATACTGTACTTTATGGCTGAAAGTATTAGGGCTACTAAATCAGAGAGTTGGATTTCCAGAACTGGAAAGCTCCTTATTTAGTCTAAATTTTTATGTGAGATTCTTTCCCAGAACACAAAAAAAAAACCAAACAACCAACAAAAAGTTTTGGGTTGTTTTTTTTGGGGTTTTTTTTTTTTTTTTTCTATAATTAATACCTTAGTTGATTCTGGCAATCAGATTTGTTATTCATTTTCATAGTAACAGTCTGTGTAGACATTAGTAATTTTTGAGACACTTCTAATATGAAACACAATACCAAAACAGATAATTGGTCTTTATGATAGGATTTTGCTCAGATTGTAGTTTGGATTAAATGATATTTTTCAGTAATTTTAATTCCTTTTTCTCACTCTTTTACAGTTAAGTAACTTGACAGAGATACACGATCAAATCAGTGGCATGGCTCGTTGTCCTTACAGCCCTCAGCACAACTCCACTGCTCTTCTCACTTCTAGTGGGGAATTATATGCTGCTACGGCCATGGATTTTCCAGGAAGGGATCCTGCTATTTATCGCAGCCTGGGGGCCCTTCCTCCTCTCCGCACTGCCCAGTACAACTCCAAGTGGCTTAATGGTGAGTGCTGGTGTACCATAAGACTCACCTTTTTTTAATCGGTGTTCTCCATATTCATGATCTTTAAATTCTATTTTCATAATTTGATTTTTTTAGAATATTGTTTATCTATCATATTGTAAGATTATTTTACATAATACATTTTTTTTCCTAGTGTATTACGTCAATTATTATAGATGCAGTTTGTAGATGTGCACTTAAATATTTGTCATGCTTACAGGCACAGGGATTAGCTATACTGTATCTCTCAGGTGCACTTAAATGGCAAAGTTAGCAAGAGCAGTAGCTGGTCTTGAGCATTCTTTCATTGAGTTCTTCAAAAACCTAACACATAAAATACAGTATAGAATGGACTGAATTCTGCCTTTCCTTGCAGATCCCATCCTTGAAAAACAGAAAGTTGTGCTTTCAAGCTTCTTAGGTGACAGACTAACATATTTGATGTTAATTAGAGCCAAAAGATAGGGACTTAGAGGATAGTCTGCAAAGCATACCATAAAATCATGTTGTAGCAATGACTCCTATATAATGGGTGTTAATCACCTGATGAGGATTTCCAGATGGGAGAAACTGTCAACAGATGGGTATTCCTGATATGACACAGGGTCAGTTGCCATTTTATATACTAATAAAAAGAATCAGAACGTTCTCAGATTAAAATTACGTAACATGAAATATAAAATTATCTATATTATAATTTGCCTATGTTATCCAAGTAGAAAAAAACCCCACAGATTTTCAAAACACATTGCATGACACAACAGTCAAATATAAACCCTTATAGCTTCTGAAAGTTAGGTCATATGCAAGTGACAGGCTTTATTTTTAATATTTCAGTTCTCATATGATTTGAATGCTGAATTGTGCATATTTGCTTGGTGTATTTTCCTTGTACAAAGAAGTCATCAGAGGTAGCTTGGAGAAATGTGTGACCTTCTCCAAAGGTCAGCCAATTTCAGAATATTAATAAAACCAAACCAAATTGCATGGAACATAACAGGATTACAGCAGTGCAAAATAAATGAGAGAGGAAAAACGAACCCATTGTATAGATAGCCCTGTTTAGGCACCTTTTGTCCACGCAGCTGTGGTATTGGAACTAATTGCTGTGCCACACCTGGGTGCTTCTGTCAAAGGGAAAAAATTCTTCATATTGAATTTACAGTTAAACTGAATGTGGTTTATGCCAAAGGGCACACTAAGATTCCCCTCCAGACTCCTCTAATTAATCAGATTCACTGTATTTACATTTTGTCTATTTAAGGCTTCCGCTGGACCTTTGCATTCTCCATTAGAGATCATTCTTTTGCCTCAAAACTGTTTATAATTAAGTTGCCAGAAAGTGGGGCTTTTATCTTTGGAGGGGAAGAACAAGATGAGTTTTGTAATTGGAGCCAGTTCAAGCAAATCCAATAAAAGGCTGGAAGCAGCCCTGTTACCTACATAATGGGAGGGAGAATATCTTCTGGGGTAGCTGAGTTGGGAATTCATTTGCATGAGTTGGGGATTCATCTGCTTTTATGTCAATTTGTCTGCTCATACATGACTCAGTGCCAAGAAACTGCATTAGTTTTCAGTGCTTGGGTGATAGTGAAGATTTTGCAGCTTTCACTGAGAAAATAACATGGAATCCTGCAAAAAAAAGTAAGGCATCTACTGGAATGGAAGCATCCTAGTCAATATTTGTTCAGCAGCTGTATCTAACAGTTACTATAATGCAGCCTTGTTTTAGGCTGTGCGTGTACATGAGAATGTTTACAACTTAAAATAAGTTTTTCTTTCACATCCATGTTTCTACAGAGACACTGGTTTTTCTCACTTCATTTTTCTGCTCTGCAAATCACATTGGACCAACTCAAATCATCTCTGGGGGTAATGACAGTAGTCTAAAACGCAGCTGACTGTCTTGCTCTGTGAGTTATTACTATGCAATAAAGACACTGTTGATTTTAATGGCTAGCACACTTCTCAGTGTGTTCAGGGGTTTACAATACTGTCAGTCAGCCCATATGCTTAGGCAGTCTGCTCTCTGTTGAATGTTACTTGTAGTGAAGGAAGTTAACATGAGAAGCTCTGAATCTTCATCACAGAAGACACCTTATTCTTAATTTTAATTGTCAGAAGGTCTGTAATCACAGAAACAAAGACACACAGTGTGGGAGAGGAAAACAGAGCTAATGTGTCACATAGCTGAGGTAAGATCCCATATTACTATGCTGTGATTTAACTTTCTGAAAACACAATTTTTTTTGGTGTGTTATCTAAGTTGATGGCGAGTCTGAGCTTCCCCATTCATTCTAGTTCTTTCAAATCCTGTGCTTATTATCAGCCTTCTTCTGGAGGCTTGGTAGATCTAGAAGCAATCCACATCAGATAAATAGGTAAGTTAGCAGTTATTTGCAGCATATATTACTGAGAATCATTCTGATCAGGTGCTTAACCTTCCTGCACTTTAATTTCTGTATTATCATTTTCTTGATGTACTCAACACTCAATTATCTGGGGTGATGAAGAATTGGAATAGCTTAGTTAAAAATATGAATTATTCAGGATATATGTAAAAGTAAGCTACAAGAATATACTGTGTGTACAACTGAAGGGAAAAAGAAAAGTTCAATGACCTCATAGTATGAGAAGCACAAAGATCATGAACAAGCATTGATCCAAAAGTGTAGATGGACAGCACAGCAACTGCCAACACAGAAATTCTGTTGTTGACTGGAGCTAGTTATTGTGGTCTCTGACTATGCTTTTGTTTACCCACTAGACAGTCTGCTGACAATATCTGAGATTTTACCCCCTTGAATTCTGTCTGTTTTGACAATTTTTAATAGCACATGGAGCAGTTGGCCAAATGTTACAGATATCTGCCCACATGCTGAAAATTTTTCCTATATTGGAAAATTTTAGAGTGTAAACCATCATGTCATCTTCAGTGATGGAGGGAAAAAGCATCTGAAGGCAGTTACTGAACTTGGTCTCTTTTAACACCAAGAGTAGCACTCTATTCAGCTTTTGATTATCTCTGAATACACCTACCAGTTATAAGGGTTTTTTTTAACCTCAGAACATCACGACTTTTCTACAAAAAGAAATTAATGTTCTGCTTATGACACCTATTTCTGTCTTCCTGGTACGCCTATGGATAATGTTAAATGCAGTGAGTAGATCTTTAATCACAGTTATCACCATGTGGAGATTCTGCTTATCTTCATGAGGAGATGCCGTTGAAAGACCAGACTACCTAAGGGCTGTGACCTTAGGTGTTATACAGTATTGACCACAGCTCAACAGATCCACAGGTTGGGCTGTTCACAAAGAATTTATCAGCTGACATTAAAGAGAGAGGCCCTGTGTTATCCTCATCTTTCTTGCCCATCCTTTTAGCATTCTGTAACTCAATTACTATTCTCAATAAAGCAGAACACATTCACCTGGATAAGTTAAAAACTGGTGCAAACCAGTGCTCATCCCATCCAACAGCCTAGCTAACAGCAGGATAGTAAACCTGAAAATGTGAAACAGAGAACTCACCTCTCCTTCTCATGATGTCAAGTTTTGGGCTTCTCTTTTATTGTATAGAGAAAAAAATAATGCTTGAAGTTACTAAAATGAATACATGTGTGCACAGACAAATGAAAAAGGTAGAAAGGCTGCTTACCAGTAATTTATAAGGTGTGTTGTTCTCCTACCTACTTGCTTTGTCTTTCTCTCTGATTCTCTTCAAGTAATTCTGTGTTTGAAATAATTTGAGGCAATACAGCACACACTGAGGCTTATGTCTAAAGTGGACAGCTCTTGCATTGATTTCTTCTAATGAAAGCAATCGGCAAGACCTTGAGCTGCATCTAATTGCTCAGGTCAGTAAAGAGCAGCATGTTGCTGGAACATTTAAAAATTACCTTCTTAGTATTTAATAAAAAGAACAGTCAACCTTAGCAGTCTGTTTTGAAGAAAACTAAATGACAGCAAATAAATAAAATATTTCATTAATTAAAAAAATGCATATTGTTTTGCAGCTGGTAAGCTGTTTATTTGAGTCTCTTTAATTTCTTAGTGTAACATAGAGTTTAAATCATAGCCAAAGTTGACTGTTATAGTGTGCTTCTAATTAAACTTTTTGAAGTTCATCTGTGAAGTGCATTAGGGCAGAATATGTCATTGTTCACTCAAAGACAAGAGGTAAATGGAATAGTTATATTTGTAGCTCACAAGCTACAGTGAACCTAAATTGGTGAGGAAAAGCCTCCACTTCTTAGAAACTTTATCTGTTATCCAACATCTATAGATAGTAAAGTTGTTGGGTTTTTTTATTCTTTCAAGTCATCTCAATTCAGTAAATCTGATGCCTCAGTGTGAAAGTTTACATTAGTATATAATGTCTGTTTGCTTCACTTAGGAAATAAAACGGCAAAACAGATTAAAGAAAAAACTGAAATCCCAGTCAATCCCTTTCTGTTTCATCACACAAAGAAACACTGGGACATTTGGTTTCATAATTTCCCAGATGATTTAGCTTACAGCTGCTTGTTTCTCCTGCAGTTTTCTTTGTCCTAGACATACAGTGATAGCTTCTATTGGAACATGTTAAATAAAGACTTTGTTCTGAATGTCAAGCCACTTCATCAGTAGACAGACCATAGATGATTAAAATGTAATCTTAGATTGCATATAGATTCATAGATTCATAGATATTAGGGGTTGGAAGGGACCTAGAAGATCATCTAGTCCAACCCCCCTGCCCGA
>JAOEGS010023571.1:0-13956 GCA_025447755.1 Corythornis vintsioides | reverse complement strand
GTGAGGGTGCCAGAGCTCTGGAACGGGCTGCCCAGGGAGGTTGTGGAGTCTCCATCTCTGGAGACACTTAAGACCTGACTGGATCTGTTCCTGGGTGACTTAGTCTAGGTGATCCTGCTCTGGCAGGGGACTTGGACTAGATGATCTTCTAGGTCCCTTCCAAACCCTAACATCTGTGAATCTGTGACAAATTGTTGATCTATTAGAATGAATAAGAAAATTATTTGGTATGTCATCTAGTTTAAGGGTACTCTGAAAACCGTTTCTAGTTGCTGTTTGTTGGGAGTTCAAAAAAGTTAATAGTTGCATTGTCTGAAAAGAAACCTGATTCAATAGGTAATCTCTCATGCTTTCTCTGCTCCTCAGTCCCACTGGACAGAATATGTCCCCTGTCTATCCTGAGTAGGAATGGTATATGCCCAGTGGTAGATCTTGCTTATTGGAATGTAGAGTTTAGCATTGATGAAATAGGGTATGACTGACTTATAAAGGGAGTATGAAACCTGAAAAAAGATTCATTGTTGGCTACATTTATCTGAAGAGTGGGTTGTTCGCTGAATTGAACCTGAATTTTTATCCCATAAAGCCAGGTTTTATGTGAGGATTAAGGTGACTGGGAGCTGTTACAACAGGTAACATTTCTTACCTAATATTTGTCTTTCTAATTAGTTCTAGAAAGTCTTTTTCCTTCTCCTTAAGACCTAAAAAATTACAGGCAGCAATGCAGAGAATAATGATAAAAATAATTCTGATTAAACATAGCAATTATTATGAAGTGGACAGATTACATTTTATTAAAAAGTTAATTTTTAAAAATCCAGGTAGATTTTTCATACATTTTCCTTTTGAAGGGTTATAGAACGTAGTAAGTCTCTACAAATATGATATTTTTCTTATGAAGCCTTGATACTATAGAATATCCAGAAACTAGTCCCAACTTCAGGATGAGATTTGGAAGTATGCATGAAACTCAGTTCAGAATTACTATCAAACCAGTTTGTATTTCTTCTGTTTGACTTACTATATGGGAGTAGACTGATGCAAAGTAGTGCATTATTTAGTTCCTTTGTGATTTTCGCTACAGTTCTTTTTCCTTTTGTTTTGTAATCAGTGCACCACACATTTTTCTAGGGAACAATGCAAGGTCTGAGCAAAAAAAAAAAAAACCAAACCCCAAACAACTGTGTGTGTGTTTTTGCTAAAAAATCTTGGATGAGATATCATTATTTTCCTGTCAGAATAGAGCTTCTGATCAAAGGGTGTGACCTTCACACATTATTGTGCATGGTGTTATAATATATGTAGTATGTGTGAAGTTACTGACCTTAAATTATAAGCAAAAAATATATGCTACTATGCATTTTATAGATGATGAAGAGAAAAAGAGAGCTTGAATGAGCTGTATTTTTTTCCAGTTTCTTGCTATTTCTGACTGTATTTTCTCAGGTGTGTTGAGGTTATTGGAAATAATCTGTAGATAACTTTTTAGAAAGGGGATACAGACTTTCTGTCATTTGGAGAAGCACCTTTTTTAGTCTAGAAACTACAATATAAATGTAATAATAATAATAGTAGCTGTACTTTGAGTAACATGTGTGAAAGTGGTAGGTAGTCTACTTGTATGTATTAACACTTTCTAGTTCAAAACCAGATAAGGGAAATCAGAGTGCAGATGGATAATGCAGCACATACACTGTGGCAGGCAGTTACCACCTTTTAAAACTATATCCCTCCTGCTGTAACAAAAAACACATTTACTTTGTTTCTTATGCCTTTCTTTGACAAAGGTATATTGCACTTTTACACAATTGTAAAACACTTTCGCAGTGCTTTTAAAACTACTTCCCTGTAACTTCTTATGCTTCTGGCATTACACAATGTCTTCTTAAGAGGCTTGAAGTGAGGACAGTCATCAGTTATTCTGCTGGTTAAAACTGCTGCATATTGGAAGACACCAGTCCTAACAATAATATGATGATCTTCAACATTTGTTTAAAAGAATCAAGCAGTAAAGTCTAAAATTTATAACCTTATTTCTCTGCTTCTTTTACAAGGACCACCACTACTGATAAAGGAAAACCCTGAATTAATATTTTGTTTATATTGTTAATAATTCCAGGAAGCATTTTGTTGCAAAGTTAAAAAAAAATAAAAGACTGCATGGCTTTTCTTCAAGTCTAATGTTCATTCTGGGATTTATGATTATGTTACTAAGAATGCTTACTATATATTCCCACTAGAATATTTATATTGTTTTCCTTAGAATGTCTTTAAAGACAAGGAAGAATAGTGTAAACCATTCTTATACGGTGTAATTTAAACACAGAAATGTTTATTTGCCACTACCTTGTGTATTGTGTCATCTGTACTAGGAAAAGTAGCTTTGAAATGTTACCAAATGAGAATGGTCATGTCTAAAGCCCAGACTACATAGTTATAAATGATACTATAGGGCTCTAGAGAATCAAACCCAGCATTTAAAATGTCGAGTAGTACTGATTTCCCTTGGCTTTATCACTGTGTGTAGAGATAAATCATTCTGCCAGCTCCAGTTGGAAAGTGCTAAAGAGGTTCCTTAATAAATAGATGGTTCTAACTAGAGCTGGTTAAATTATTCATTGACAGCAATTTATGTGTGAGAATCATAGCCCTTAATTTGGTTCACAAATTACTCACCACTTATTTGGAGTAATTTTTTGTTATTGTAATCAACCCATAAATAGGTCATGATTTTGATTAGTTTGTTGCTGATATTTTCTCATAAAGTTTGATCATATTTTAGATAGCATGTTCATTAATTGCCTGGTGCAAGTAGATGGCATTTGTGTTCTGTTCTCTCATGGGACAAATTTAAATAGGTGAAACCTTTTTTTTCTGTTCACAAATTATCATTATGTCTTTATAATTGCCCAGCTCTATCAGATAAAGACTATAAATAAATGTCCAAAGAACATACAGCATGTGCATTTCCCTGCCATCATTGGAAGTCGGAATTGCTGCAAGACACAGCTTCTGACTGAAGAGCAGCTGGCTCTGCTTGCATGGCAGCAAGGCTAGTGCATGGGCCAGGGAAGGAATGATCGTGAATAGCTGGAGACAAAGTCTCAATCTTCCATTAAAAAGAGACCAGTGATTTTCTTCTTTAACACAGTGATTCTGAACTTTTGAATCCTGTTTGACTATCTTATAAGCTTGGAATGGCCAAATAGACTGACCTTCTGCCTTTCTATTTTATTAATTATTTTTTTTTAGGACTGTTACATCTTCTTCCTGGCAGGGAAACTAGACTTGACAAACCCTACATTATTAGATAATTTTGATGTGCAGAATGTGAAGCTGCAAGTGAAAGAAGTATCTTAAATGGTACTACTCTGCGTTCTCTGCTGTCCTCAAAGCTATATTACCTATTAGCATCTAAGCTGTTATAGAAATCTCATTTTGCTCCTGGTAGTATTTGGTGCAAGTCAACAGGCTTGGTCCTCATTTTGAAAACTGCTATTGGAATTAGCCTTACCATGTGGCAAAGTCTGACTTTTGTACCAACCATGTAACTCTTTCATGAGTAAACAGTTAGTGTTCAGGACTCTTCCTGAGATATTTAGGGAGGAAGCCCTCCCTTGGAAATGATTTGGCTGTATCATAACTTTTCAGAAAGAACTGGGTAACTTGGCACATTGATGAACATTTTGAACATCTTTAGAATATTCCACAACACCTTTTATTCTTTTTAATAGCCATCCATTTAAGGTGGACATGCATGAGTGACTAAATGAACCCCTGCCAACCAAAGAAGAAAGTGACAGGGAGGAAGGAAGTTCAAATCCTAAATGCAACTCTTCTTTGACCCCCCCACTCCAAAAAAAGAAAAAAAAAAAAAAAAAAAAAGTAGGGTCACAAGCATGATGATATATGGCTGATATTGACAGTGTGAGCTGTCAGTAGAGCAATCTCTAAATGGGGTATTCTACTGGAGTCTTGCTTTTGTTAAAATTTATGAGCTTCTTCATTCTGCAACCTTTTTCCTAGTAAACCTTTATAAATACAAATGTTTACAACTAAGCAAGTACAAGCAGTGATAGTAATCGATAGGGATTTTCCCCAATATTATTTGTGCTTTTTTTTTAATCTTGTGTTTACCAGAATAGGTAATATGATATATGTCATAGGACATGGCAAATCTTCATAAGCTAAAGAATTTTTCAATGAAGATATGCCTTATTTACTTTTTTCTGTGACTTGTAAGAGTCATCAAAATCTGAATATATTATTCCAGACACTACGGCATTTGTGTGAAGAGTCCTTCAACCTGCAGGCAGATTAATAAAAACACAGATTATGTTCCATATGCATTTTGCCATATCATGTAACAGTGTAGGAGTCATAATATTTGGAACAGAGACTCACTTGTCTATGGATTAATTCTTCTAGTTTTAATATAGTTTTAGTTCCTTTTTGATTCTAAAACTACACACCTTCAGAAAGAATAGGTATGACCACAACCAACACAGTAGTTAGATCACTTGCCTAGGAAATAAGAGTTGATTTTTAACTAACAAGCTGTGTGAGATTTCCTGGTAATTGCCAGATGTCCTGACTCCTAGACTATTACATAAAGAATATAATGTAATATAATGCAATATGTTACATACTATGGCTATTACTTCTTTAATGTCCTAGACCAGTGAGAGGTTTTTACATTCATGACTCTAATCCTAATTTTGCTTCTGACTCTTGTCCATTTACTTCCTAATTTACTGTAAATTGGAAAGAAATCAGCATCATTCTTTCCTTCTGTATTTCTGAACAAAAGCTGTGCTTTATGCTGAAATTGCTGCTGAAGTTCCATGCATATTAAACTGGATTTGTACTGGATTTGTCTCACCTAGAAACTGAGGCATAGGGGTATGTACTGTACAAACTGCATACGAGCTGGAGTAGAGGATAGGCCATGAAACATTATAGTCAGCCAATGATGTGTCTGAATCCCTGCAGTAGTCGTCTTTCTGACATTTCCAATGAAAATAGCCACATATGACTATGAAATAGCCACATGTGAAATCAGGCAAGGTTTATTGTGGGTTATTATCTCAGAAGTAGTTTTCTCCACTTGTACACATAAGTGCTTCTTTGATCTGGGCACTGGAAAATTTATTCTATGGGAAAACACTATCATATTCATAGCATGTGTTAGGTAGTACAAGGTATTTATTATTGTGGTGGCATGAAGGAAGGTAATAAAAAATAATAGGAGCAATAAGCACTCCTTGTTCAGTCAGATCCAATCACAGTTAATATGACTCAACTTTGGGAGACTGAGAGGGATCCAGAGCCTCTTTTCAATAATAATTTTATCCTCTATGTACAGCGTGGCCTTCTTCACTGCTGCACTGTGTCAGGAAACAAAGCCTTAAATCATAAAACCCATTTCCTCTTGTGATTAGTATCTATGTTTATTATCCACTCTACTACTTTAGTTCGAGATTACACATTTCTTCTGTGCTCTTCTCCACTGAGAAGTCTTGTCCTGACTACTGGACTTAACATTTTAGTAGATCTTACTGGCCTTAAACTTTTTAGTAGGTCTCTCCAAAATGGGAATGTTTCCTTTTCCTGTGAAGAAGTTTCTGGGAAATTAATACAGACTTTTTTGTTTGCTCATTTCATTGTGAATTGTCTTACCCAGTAGCAACCTTATAGTTTAATTTCTTTCTCTTGTTGGAATCTTTTGAGAGGTGTTATGTTTCCTATTCAGAACCATCAGAATTCTTGTGTCTTTTTTGCCTCAGAGCTTCAAGTTTTGTGTATGTATGTGTGTTTACTAGTACAGTAAAAGCTCTATGTTGCAACAAGAGTGTATGCAATTATATTGCCAGGTGGAAATTCTCTAGAATAGTTGTTATTCATGTGTAGCTCTTTATATTGAATCTGTTTTATGTCAGAGCGTCCTGACAGAGTAGAATCTTTTCGTGTTTGGGTATAAGGGAGTGTTGCCAGTCGCAGTCTTATCAACTACCTGTGTCTGAACTGCAGCCTAATTTGTCCTAATTTATGTCTGGAAGTACAAACTGGATAACTTGATTTAAGTGAAACCTTAAGTACATCCCCAAACAAGCTTTATGTAATCGTTTCTTATGACAATATGTCAACTCAAAAGGAGAATTTATATCCAGTGGACCAAAATATTTGAGATTTCTGAAGACATCTGTTGGGATTCTTGGTAAACATAGCACATACTCACAGGTTAATGTGCATATTGGCAGAATCTGTTAATTTAAATACTGTAATTTTCTGTTCCCCAACTCATTAAAATTTCATCTAAAGATTTTATGCTGTGATTCTAACCATATCCTTTCTGCTTCAACAGCATTTCTTAGACCAATGTTAACATCTAAAGTATTGTTATGTGTTTGAATTCTCACGTTAATATAAGGGATATAAATGGTGATACTTGGTATGGGACATAATGAAGTAGCAATGAGTGTATCTGTGACACTTCCATGGGATTATTCTCTGTGGTGAGCACACCAACATGAAAGAGAAAGGTCAGTTTGTTGATACAGTGATCTGGATGATAGCAACACTCAAATGGGGTATGTAGAACTGAGGTTTAATTCGTATTGGACTCCGGAGTTGACAGCACATACTTGTTGAATGCTTGATGCAGGTGAGGTGGGGCTGCTGTGGATGTCAAGGAGCCCTCCAGGATACACTCACTATTAGTGTTTTAATCTGCATGTAAAGTACACAGTTCATCTGGCCTGCAGATGCAAGAGCGCAGCAGCTCACAAGCCAAGTAGGTAGAAAATTCAGCTAGAATGATGTCTTGCTCCCTGCTATTAAAATATTTTCCCAATTGCCTTTTTAACTAAGCGGTAAGTTTTCTGAAATACCCTAAGGACATGGAAGGCACCTATTGCTTGCGGGGTGTAAAACCACATCTGCAGCTGAGACTTTTCTGTCTTTAGTTCAGCTATCTCCTGTACATCAAGAGATAATAAGGTAACTGCCTGTCACGGGTTTTGAATTTGATATCACAGATCAGGACTGAAGACAGAAGGGACAGAGTTCTCCTTTGATGCTCTGAGGGAACTGAGAGAGGACTTGAACCAAGCCGAGCAAAAGTTGGCGAAGCAGGCCAAAAGGGCAAAGAGAGAGAGCCCCCCAAGAGAAGAGCTGAGACCCTCCAAACCCCTCAGCTTTATACTGAATATGATATATATGGTCTAGAGTCTGTTGTTGGTCAGTTTGGGGTCACCTGTCCTGTCCCGTCCTCCCTGTAGGTGCAGCCTTTCACTTTCTGCATCCCCTCATGGGGTACACAACATCCAGCAGTGGCCCTGGTCTGCATTCCATTCCTTGGTAGTAACTTCAAACATGGGGTGCTATCACTGCTAGAAGCAGACACTGTGAGAACAGTCTGCTGACTTCATAAAGTGCAGTTAATTAGAAGAACTGGGCTGAAAAGTAAAATCACTGAAGAGAATTTGTTCTGTTCCCACTCAAACCAGGACATGCACATAAGAGCTTCAATCTAACAAGCTGAGAAAAAGGAATTATTTAGTTTTCTTTCTGAAGGAAACAGTCATAACTGATATGGAACCTGACATGTAATTCAGCAGGTTTTGGGGGGTTTGTTTGTTTGTTTTTTAGCATAAGTTTTTGCTTAAAATTATAGAGAAGGCCAAAGGGAAAGCCAAAAAGGAGATTTCAGATTTAGGAATCAGCAGCTTCAAGTTTGTAAACAATCTCAATAAAAGGCATGTTGTTCTGGTTTAGCTGCTAGTTGCTTTACATTTTAATCTCAAATAATTATTAATTTCCCTTGAATTCTCTATTTCAAAGATCTTTTTACTGAGTCTGACTGGAGCCAGTTTTGAATTCTAATTCAAATTATGAAAAGGCAACTGAGGGATGGTACAAAAATTTTCTAAAATACAATACTTTCTTGATTCATAGAAGACCCTGCTAGTGGAAACCTTAATTATACCAATTTATAATGTGTTGTATATTTAGGAGCAGTAGGTATTTTCTGTATTAAAGCAGATATTTGACTCTTTGTGGCTGTTACTGGAAGAAGCCTTCACTTATCCTTGATGCTTTTTATACATAACACACAGGAATTAAGTCTACCGGGCATAGAAGTGCTCTAAAAACTTGAGAACTGAAAATGGAGTCTTTTTGTTGTTTGTTCCTTTTGTTTTGTTTGTTGGTTTGGTTTGGATTTTTTTAAAAGATTTATTTTTTTATTTACTGGGGTAGAGGGGTGGGGTGTGGGTTTATTCCCAAATAATTGTTGGGCTATGCTTGTCATTAATTTGCGTGTTCTTCCGGTCATAGAATCATAGAATATTAGGGGTTGAAACTACTATCAAGATCAGTACATTTTAATTCTAAACAGTCTTTAAATCAATAGTTCTAATTCCCATGTAGAAATAGCCCATAAATATTCCCATCATAAAATAAATGCATGTTAAATTTTTACATACAGGCATGAGAAACTCCACTAGTGTCAGATGTACAACTGAATTCTCTTGAAATGGACACTAGGGCTTTAAGAATCTTCCTCATCATTTCAGAAGTTGTGCAAACAGATTGTGGCTAAAACTGCACCTTTCAGATTCATAATAGGTGGCAAATGAGCTAAATTATCTTTCCTGCATAAAAACTTGGGGATCTGTAATAGACTTCATCCCTGCTTTGTTGACAGGCATTATCAACAACATATCTTGTTTCAGCTTTAATTCAAATTAATTTCCAATACTGTAAGGAAGCACATAATCATTTACATGAAATGTAATAGGAAAGAGGGAATATGAAGTAGTCAGAGACAAAGATAAAATAATCTAAAATACTGTGCATGCTTGCTTTTTATGGATTGTCTTTCAAAATGGTTGTTGTTATGTCCAAGTATTTCAAAACAGATTGCAGAAACACCGGGGGTCTTTTCCAGAGAATAATATTTTCATGTAGGTTTCTTCTATGTTTTTCATCTGCTGCTTCCAAAACTCTTTGGAGAAAGAGCCAAACTTGTCCTATTTTCTAAGTGTGATAGTTAACCAACTACCTGGTGCTTTGGAACTGTTACTACACTAAAAGCCCATGTGGATAACTTAGTATATGAATTTAAGGCAGCTTTTATTAAAATATATTGAAAGTGTATAAGTACATTTTAATCTCTTCTTTTTACTTACCAATTGTCAAGTCACCAAACAAAATAATATCTAATTATAAGATTACTATGAACTGTGCCTAATTAGAATGAAAGCAGGAAATTTTGATTTATTATTTGTGGAAGTTTCTTTTCCTTAAATCTGGGAGTCTTTGCTTCCCTGCTTATTTTTGTTAATTTACCTCTTTCTACTAAAAATACCAGCAGACCAACAATGATGAATTTATGTTCCTTTCTCTGCAGGTGACAGAAACCTATTTAAAAAAGAAAAAGTATTTATTTTTGTTCCATATTTTCAGTGGTATTAATGCTATCTTTTGTAGTACCAAGTTTTTCACATGGATTATTGTTACTTCAGTTAATTTAATTTACTGAAATTTAATTAAATGTCCATGAACAATGATTTGTGAGTTTTCCAGGTTGCTTGAATACTATTCTTCCAGTGTCCTATGGCAGACTAAGGAAAACTAAGATACTTGAACACGGAAGAGCTTTAGCTTATCTATTTTCTATAAGTGATAGCACAGAAGGTAAACATTTCATTTAGCCTATTTCATAGTTAAAAGTAAGTCTCCATATTAACAGGACATAATGATTTAGAGCATTTCTTAAGGAAATGCAACAAAATTATTTTCATATTTCCAGCTGCAACACTTGTTAGAAGCCTTTGCTATACAACAACATAATTGCCTTCTTAATCTAATAAATTTATATATATATTTCTGTTAATATCCACCATTGTCTTGTTATCATCATGATGATAATGATCTGTAATAGCAAGGCAATCACAGTAGTTTATCGTTGAAATTCTTCATAAGCTTGTCACAGTTTTTATTCTCTGTCAAGGCTTCAAAACAGAATATTTTCAGGTTCTTACCTCCATTTTTGACTGAAACTCATAGAAAAAATCTCATAATAAATATTTTAGTACAACATAAAATTTATTAAAAGCAGATAAAAAGGACAAATTAACTAGCACACTGACTAGAGTGTCCAAACAGTGGTTTAATTTGAAACGAAGAGGCAAACTATGGACATGTAAAACAGCTCTGAAATTAAAAAAAATAATATTTATGCCTTGATAAAGCATTAGAAATCCATATTCGTTTTGAGATTTTTTTTTTCCCAAAGAGGTAATGAATATACATTTAAAAATATGAACATATTTAAAGTAAAATTCAGTAATTTAAGGTGGGAATGTAAAAATAAACTATATTATATTTATTTTCTCTGCCATTGTAGAATAATATTTACCCGTAGTACATTTTTAGTTTTAAAAGCAGAATAATTTAAGCTCAGACTTTAATTTGTCCTTTAAGCTGTAGTGTTATTAAAGATCTATTCCTGTGAATCAAATATAAATATGTATCTCAGAAAATTGGAGATAAAAGACAAATTATATTACAGAGAATGGTTATATTATCTTCTAAATATGCCCTTGCTTTAAAAAAAAATGTACTCCAACCCAATATGGAGAAATAGATTATAGCAAAGGTTTTAATTATCAATATTCTACTGATTATTTAAATAATTTTCAAGTTATTTTTAGGAAGGGGAAAAAAAGAACAGGTTTTAAATTCTCTCATGTTTTGTGTACCATATGCATCGTTTTTGATGTTATACAGATTGATAAATCCTAAATCCTAGGCTTTCCCTTTGTAGGCTCAGCCAGCTGCTGCAGTAGCTGTTCCTGTGTCTTTTTTTTACTGTTTTGAGGTCACTTAAGCCTTTATGCAACCTAATACATGTCATTGCAATAATTTTCTGCTGTTAACCAAATGCATGTTCCACTTTGCAGTAGAACTTTCTTTTAGTTCCTGCAGTGGAGGAAAGCGATTACAGAAGATAAATTTATTTATTCATTTATTTGATTTTGTACATTCAGCACATCAATTTTATGTTTGGTATTTCAATTTGTTCTTCTGAAAGACTTCTGTCTTGAAGACCACCCTAATACCCTATTTTTTTTTCCATATGGTGTTTAAAACGTTATATGATTAATATAAACAGTGTTTATATACACATAGAAATAATATTTACAAGAAATTTAACAGATTGTTTTCTTTTGATAATTTCAACAGTCTTAATACTCTCTGAAGGCTTTTATTTTTCCACTGGAAAAAAAATCATTTGTATACAAAATATATGCAACAAAACCATGTAAAATGAACAAAATTAGACTAGTTAATATAATTTTCCAAACTCTGTTTTGAATTACACTCCTTGAAAACATATTGAATTTATATCCATTTCAACTACACCTTAAATTATATTGTCCAAATATCCATCTATTAATTCTAAATTTTTCTTTAAAAGAAAAAAAATCCCTGGTTATTATGTTGAAAGATTGTTGAGTGTCAATGAGTCTGTTTTCTCTTATTACATATAGAATAGTGTATTTCTTGCACAGGCAGTACCTATTCAAATTAAATTACAAATGCCACTTGAAGTACTAAATGTAGCTTTAGCTTTTGTTTTCTGTCCTGTGTTTAAGGCCACTTTCCTCTATACTGACCACATTCTCTCATCTACTTAAGACATCTTGCTTTTCTAAACAGTATTTTGCAGGGGAATGGCAAAATAAGCCTTTACTTAGATTTACTGTTATTAATTTAGATTTTGCTATTCTTTGAGGGTTTTGGTTTTGTTTGGTTTGGTTTGGTTGGGTTTTTTTTATATGTGACTAGTTTTTCAGATCTGTAAAGGCATCTTGTTCTCAAAAGATGCAGAAATACTTGTAAAGTCATAAATATAGTAATACAGCTGGGCTGAGGATATATTATAGACTGTAAGAAGTTTCTTTTGCTAGAAACTCATATTTTAGAAGTCACCAATGACTTCTTCTCAGCATTATTGAAAGATACTATAGGCTTCTCCTCTAAAAAACACTTTGATTCTGTGTTCTGATGCTGTTCTAGTTGTTTTCTGGAAACCAATCCTCTCTCCAAGGTACACTGCTAAACTACAGTAAAATACAGGATCAAGTAGTTTTTGTTTCAGTGTCAAATATACCAAGGTTTCAGACTGTGTTTTCCCTCCCAAAAAGGAATGGGTGGGGGGATTTTCCTTCTTTTAAAGAAGTTAAATGACCTTTGTTGGATACTTCCTCATGTTGGATGATTTGTTAAAGAATTTTTGGTTGAAGACTATGGCAATAATATGTGAACATAACAGCTCATATAAATATTTACTCTTCTCCATGGCACATAGTTGCTCTTATTGCTGTTAGGAAAATCAAGAAATTACAGGTTTATTTGTTTATGGCATCTGCTATTTGTTTTGTGTGTTCATTTTCTGATTTCTTTTGCATGTGTCACCATAAATGATTCCAGCCACACTCTTACAACATTCTCCATTGTTGGCTGTGCTTTATGCCATTTACATCTTACACTTTGCTTCTCAGTTTTAGAGATCAACCTTTGATTTCTGTCCTGTTATCAATTTGCTCATTATAGGCTCTGTTGCCTCTAAGTCTGTTCTCTACAACTCCATCTCAAGTTTTCAGTTCAGTACTTCATAGTCTCCTATGTATCACAAAGTAATGTTTCAAGTGGAATTTTTCTTTCCTTCTCATCTTCATTCACAGTAATTAGATTTCTAATGTTAAGTTGCTAGTTTCATAGATGTCTTTAAAAGTATCACAAAACAAGTTAACAGAGGACATTATTTACTCATTCTCGCCAATGTAATTATCTTTTACTACTCCTGTATCAACTCAGTCATCTTTAAACCAAGGCTGTTAAGTGTCTGGAGCTATTCCAGCATGTTTTCCTTATGCTCAGGATGTGAAGATGCTATTCATTAAAATTCTTAAATAGCTGTTGGACTCAGCCTTGACATTTGTGATGAAACTGGATCTTTGTGTCCATGGCAATAAAGTTACATCCATTAGGAAGGTATGTGTTTACTATTCTCCTTAACTATTTCTTGGCAGAAGGGCAGTTAGGTTGACTATAAAGTAAATATTCACTTGAAAGATTCTGACAGGTCTGAAAACCTCTGTGCCCCAGAGCTGTATTCAAGACTCATTTCTTTCCCTACTTCTCTCTTTAATTTGCTTTACAACTGTGGTGTGAAAATGGCTAAACAGAGAACACTTTTGAGGAAATCTGTGATCTTTGCTGGAGGCAGACACATAATGTTGCTCACATTGTAGTTGAACTGGAAACACTGGAGCAAAACACCTGTTTTTTAACAGCACTCATGCAATGGCCATGATTTTTCTCTGTAAGGAAGCCTGGTATAGCCAGTATTACATGTCAGTATAGTTTGATAGCTATATACCTTTGCTATGTATGATAGTTTGAGGAACAAATCCACCAATTCAATCTTTGTCTCAAAGTTGTAGAATACAAACAAATCCTCACTCTAGTTTGGGCACCCAGGTGGTCAGTGCAACATCAGAGTCACAGGCAGAAGGAATCCGAAAAGACTAGAAGGTAAGAAGCAGGAGTTTATCAAGTCAAAGGTAGATCTCAGATAATGCTAAAACGTTATTCCTTCGTACTGGACTTGCATATTACCCAAACTGCTGCTGTGAAGAGTAGTGTTTTGTCCTGATAATCTTTGGGATCTCTGTCGCTTCTTTCCTTAAAGCCTAGTCATTTATGACTTTGGACAATTCTCTATGAGTGCTGATCCTCTTAGACAGCAACCCCAGTTCAGAAAAGATAGAGATTTGCTGGAGAGAATCCAACGCAGGGCCACCACGATGATTAGGGGAGTGGAGCATCTCCCTTCTGAGGAGAGGCTGAGAGAGCTGGGGCTCTTTAGCCTGGAGAAGAGGA
>JAOEGS010023570.1:12544-29625 GCA_025447755.1 Corythornis vintsioides | reverse complement strand
GTGATCCTGCTCGGGCAGGGGGGTTGGACTAGATGATCTTCTAGGTCCCTTCCAACCCCTAATATCTATGAATAAAACCTCCATGGAGTGAAGCT
Organism: Corythornis vintsioides; assembly: GCA_025447755.1. Lineage (NCBI taxonomy): Eukaryota > Metazoa > Chordata > Aves > Coraciiformes > Alcedinidae > Corythornis > Corythornis vintsioides. The sequence continues at coordinate 29,530 of JAOEGS010023570.1, read as the reverse complement.
GTTCTTTGCAGCCAAAGCTTTGCTGGAGGGGAGGGAGCAAAGAGGATACGATGAAGTTTGTTCTCATTGTGCTTGGAGGACATGCGGTTCAGGTGCTGCCTGTGACAGTGCAGTCCCCAGGGGTTGTAGCTCTTCCTTTCTGCCTGGTTCCCATTTGCATCTTTCAAAAGTGAATCCGTGCAGTACTGAAGGTCTGTCCTCAACAGCATCTTCCCCGGGCAGCTGGACAAAACACACCAAAAAAAACCAACCCCCCAAGATTGGTTTGTAAGTTCCAGAAGAGAATAATCCCTCCCCTTCTCTTTTGATAAACCTCAAACTTGAGAAGGTAAATTTTTTCAGGGATTCTCAAAGGCAGCATATTAATCATATCCAACCTGCAGAGATCCTTTATTACTCCCTAAAAGTAATTTTCTGAAAGGCAGCTACTGCTGGGGCCCAATATTTTCTTTCATTGTAATTTCAAAGTGTGCTTGGCTCCTGTGAAAAGCACCTTTCATAGCACCAATGACCAGGAATCTCTATTTATCTGCTGAATGGGCACAACACAAGCAAATTGTCCCACAATAGGAATGATTCCCAATTTAGAGGAGCTGGTTTCCAGGAGGGGAGGGAGAGAGCAATGAGATTTATTCTCCTTAGAGGGTCATTCCTTGGTCTTGCTTATCCAAACCCCATCCCTCCCATCACAGTTGCAGGGCAGCAATATTGCCCCTTCACTCATAGCCAACCTAGCTCTTCTGAACCAGTTTGAGATGGAAGATGTCCCATGGAAAGCCTCTGTGAGCTCCAAAGTCACTGGGTGCTTGCAAGCCCTGCAGTGCCTTTTGGAGCCAGCTCTCCCCTGGGATGAGGATGGGATCCAACACCTCTGCTGGCTGGTTACCAGATGTGCTGTGGCTGCTCTCCTGGGGTCTCTCCTCCTTTTGGTGCATGCTTCACACCAAGGAAACAGCTTTAAAGCCAGGTTTGAGGCAGGTATTTGAGCAACAGCAGCTCAGCTAGAGCTAAACCTGCCCTTCTCTATGCACAAGAGATGAAGCCACCAAGATGAGCATTGATTTTCTTCCCCAGGGCAGGGCATTGCTTTGCTCTCTTTGCTTTCAACCAGCAGTTGTGCCACCAAACTCAAACTCAAAGGAGCAGGAGAGGACCCAAAGGAGCAGGAGAGGACCCAAAGGAGCAGGAGAGGACCCAAGGGAGCAGGAGAGGACCCAAGGGAGCAGGAGAGGACCCAAAGGAGCAGGAGAGGACCCAAGGGAGCAGGAGAGGACCCAAGGGAACAGGAGGTCTTTTGCAATCAGGAGCAGAACCTTACCTGTCTTTGAAGGTCTTGGTGAGCTGCGTGTGACTCCACTTGACGAGGGGGTGCTCAGTGCCAGGGCTGGTGCTGGCAGCCCACTTGTGTGTGTGCCACAGTGTCACTGAGGAGTCACCAAGGGTGTTATCCAGCCTGCCACAGCTCTCTGTCTGCAGGCTGGGGCTGGCAATCAGGGTCAGGTTGCCCAGGCTGTCCTTCTTGAGGTGCACAGAAACAATGCCTGGACAAAAAAAGGGGGAAAAAGCAAACCAGAAGGTGATTATCCCTTGGTACTTGGCACTGGGGAGGCCACAGCTGGAGTGTTGTGTCCAGCTCTGGACAAGAGGTGCTGGAGCCAGTGCAGAGGAGGCAACGGAGCTGGGGAAGGGTTTGGGGAATAAATCTGATGAAGGAGCTGGGAGTGTTTAGTGTGAGGAAGAGGAGGCTGAGGGGAGCCCTCATCACTCAGAAAGCAGCCCCTGCCAGGCCACTGCAGAGAGGCTGCTGCTGGGCTCTGCTCACAGGTAGTGACAGAACCAGAGGGGATGGATTCCAGCTGCTCCAGGGGAGGGGCAGACTGGGCATTAGGGGAAAAAAATCTTCACAAGGGGCTTTTCTAACCTGAATGATTCTGTGCTTCCATGATTCAGAACAAGATTAACCCATGGATTACTGGATAGACTTGGCCAACCACCCAGGGTGGGCCAGCCTTCCTGAGAGGGCTGGTGCTTAGCAGGGCAGCTGCCTCCTCGACTTTTAGTGGCCTCTGACACCAATGGCACTCTGATTTGAGGCCCAATAAACACCACTAGTCTGAAACCCTGGAAAACAGCCACAGGTTTTTGTAATGTTCCCCCCTCTCAAGGCTCAGCTTGAAATCTGCTTCCTCTGAACACCATGTTCCTTCATCTGCTGTCCCTCCAGGCTCTGCTGTGCCCCGAGTGACCCATCAAAGACCCCTGTGGCAGACCAAGAGCTCCTGGATGATTTATGGCAAGGGATTTAGGGCTCACTTTTTAAGACAGGGGTAGTTTGGAAATGCTGTTCATTGGCAGGAAGCAAAGGGAGGGGCAGAGCTGGGGAATTTTCCAAAGACAACCAACATGCCAAGGGCTTCCTTTAATTGGAGAGCCCCGAGAGCAAGGGCAGGGGTGTGTGCAGGGTCTGGCAGCTCTGCCTGATTACATGATACCAGGACATTGTCATGGTTGTGCCCTTCCCCAGGAGCTCAGCACCAGCACCCAAAGTGCTGAGGGGGGCTGGACACATACCCAGTGTCCATGCACAAGGGGGAACGTGACCACGACCAGGGGATTATGATTTTCCACCCTAAGTGCTTAAAACAACCTCGTGTATTTTAGCATCACAATTTTTCCCTGACTCTAATGGGAATCACAGGGCTCAGATGCCATTCAGCCCATGGCATATTTAGCCCAACCTCAGCCATCCCTGGCACAAGGATGGCTGCCTCCACATCTCAAGTGACAGAGCAGGAATGGCCATGGCTCACGAACCAGACAGCTCTGACCTTTCTGGGGAAGGCTGATAAGCCCAGTCCTCCTCCTGCAAAGCTCCACCAGGGCAGCCTGAGCCTCTCCAGGCAGCAGAGGCATTTGGTTTTTTTTTTCAAGCATCACCCTTTGGGGCTCAGAGGGGATGCCAGCCACATGAGGTGGACCCTGCTGCAGGAAGACAGGTCCAAAAGAGGCCAGTTGAGGTTATTGGACCAGCAAAGCTCACCACTGGAAAGAGCCCTGTTAGCAACATGTGGAGCTGGGATTTATCCAACTCACTTCTTCTGTCGGGCACTGAGGGGAGATGCCTTTCAACAGTCAGACAAACAAGGCAGCTCTGTTCTCCCAGGGAAATTTGGGAAAGCCAATCAATAGGCAAAGTCCCTTCTCTCAATTGAAGATAAGATTACAGGAAGGAAACACAGCCAGAAGGATTTGCCTTCCCTGTGCATGCCTGCAGTCCTGCCTGCTGGCTTCCACCCACTGCAGGAGGCTTTCACCCCCTGAATTGCAGCCACTGGCCACCTCCCTTATCCCTCCCTGAGTCCTGCACCCCATAACCTTGCAGTTCCAGCAGGACTGGGATGCACTGCCCACCTGCTCAGGTGCCACAACCACTCCTGTTCCCCTGTGCTGTGAAATCAGCAGTGTGCCATGGCAGGCTCGGTGAAACGGGCACTGCAGGGGGGGAGGGACACACACAGGCTGCTCTGCCAAGGGAGATGAGGGGCTGGAAACCTTAATTAGGGGGTAAGTAATATTTGTAGCTCTCTCAGTCATTTGCTTATGGTCACAGTGAGGACAGGGAGCCATGCCTTCCTTATCTACCTCACCTTTTGCTAATCCTACTTGTAAAATAAAAAAAAATCACATCACAGATAACTGAGAGCAAGAGAAATTCCTCTCAGTTGATTTTTCAGGGGACAGGAGAAAGGAAAAAAAAAAAAAAAGCCAGCCTATCTTCTACCTAATTCAAAGCCTTTTTATTTTTAAAGTCACTGTGAGTCAAAAGGAGACCTTGATTCCAAATCTAGGCACCACAGCAGCCTGTAACCTTAAAACCTGTCCCAATTACAGATCTGCAAGTCAATGGAGCTGTGCTGATTTACGTAGTGCTGACAATCTGGCCCTAAAAACGTTATATATAGCACAAAACCAAGTCCTTAAGTATCTTAAGTATCTTCCATTAACATGAAAATTAATGGGGAGATTTTCAAAGGCAAGAAGGGAGCAGTTAAATTGCAAGGGAGTGTGATCCTCTCAATCCTTCCAGTTCAAAACTCTTGCCTTCAAAAAAAAAAAACAACCAACCCTACATCTCAGCCTGAAAAGTGCTTTTGTTTCCTGCTGTGCTTCCACAGGGGTTTTGCATGAAGCCCTGCAAGTGACCCGTGGCAGCAAAAACCCACTCAAACCACAACCCCCCCCCTGGCCAGCACCAGTGAGGCAGCCAGCAGGTATTTATGGGTGCTGTCACCATGCTGGTGGCATCCCAGTGCTCCTCAGGAGTGCTGTGGAGCTCTAGCCTCATGGATTTATTTTTACATTTACAAGTGCATGCACTTGCTGCTGTGGGCAAGAGAAACCTGAGCAGAACTGGGCTGGAAAAACAAGTTCAGCATCTCCTTGTAAGCTCAGCTCAGGGCAGGCAAAGGTTTGCAAAGGTCTAGTGGGTGGAAAGCTGGTCCCAAGGTCCCCAACCTGCCCGAAGGGGTTAAGAGAGTGGAAGACATTTTTTAAGCAGCCAACTTGGTGTTGGATTTGAATGATGACATTTGATCAACACTGCTCATAATGTCATCATTACATAATAGTCCCTGAGCCAACCCCCTTGCAGCCCAAAAATAGAGCTGAGGAACGTGGACACGTGTGAAAGGCTGGTGAAGGCCTCAGGATTATTCCCCCTGATGCTCATCCTCCCATCACCCTTGTGGGAAAAAAAAAAAAAAATCTTTAATTTGCCCAGCATTCAGGACTGGGACAGTTATAATCAGAATAAAAAATGCCTGTGCCCAATGCCAAATTGGAGAAGAATTGCTATTTAATTACACCCTTGTCACACAACTCGTTGGGACTTGCAGCAGAGAAAAAAAAGAAGACAAAAAGGTATTAATAATGGGTATTAATAATGGGGCCACCCCTGAACAGCTAAGCTGGGACTGCTAAATGTCTTCATTAGAGACACAGAGCAGGGCCCAGCTCTCCAGCACAGATCCCTGGCTAAAAGAAATTACAGGAAGATTTGTTTTCTTTCTTAAACATCTTCTTAATATCATCCCATAAATCCACAAAGCCCCCTGACTTTCTGGGCAAGGGAGAGATTGGATTGGAAACCCTTCCAAAGCACTTGGTGCTCTTCTCTAGAATGCTGAAGGACCAAAAGATATTTTAGGTTTTTAGGTGACAGCCTCACACAAAAACCCAGGGTCGGGAGCTTTATGAACAGCACCAGACTGGCAGTAAAAGCAGAAATAGTGAGGGGATAAGAAAGGGAGGGAGGATGTCTCAAAAAATCCCAGACACCAAGTGCTGCTTTGCAGTATCTGAGCTGAGAAAACCAGCTGGGAAAGTTGTTCAAGGCCCAGCTGGGGCCAGGGGGGTGTTTGGAGGGAGGGAGCAGGGTGGTGGGGCAGGCAGGATGCTCTCCCTGCCCTGGGAGGGGCTCTCTGTGGCAGGACAGAGGAGTGGGTGCAGCTCTGGTTCACAGGAGGGCTGGGCACTGAGGTGGAGAGTGGGAAGTGCTGCTTGACACATCCCTGGGCTGCTTTTTCAGCCTCAGTAGCTCACACTCACCCCAAGAACCATCTCTGCCCCAGCTCCAACCCTGAGCCTTTCCTTGCCCTTGACAGCTTCACCTCTGCCACAAACCTCCTCTCAACCCAAGGCCTGGAGCCCTGGAAACCCCCAGCCTGTTCTTGCCCCCTGATCTGTAGTGTTCTTGGGTTTACCAGCCCTGTCCCAGTCCTCACAGCTCTCAGCATATCAAAGTCCCCCTCAAGAACAGCCCAGTTTCATCCCTACTTGGCATTACCAGACATGGCAGGAGAGGGATGGGCAGAGAGGAGGATCTCCTGGTGCCATCATTCAGATCTCAACACTTATTAAACACCAGAGATTCCCCCCAGGCACAGAGACCCAGGAAACCCTCCCAGTCTCACACACTCACCTAGGGAGCATCTTTGCACAGCAAAACCTTCTGATGGAGCTCCACAGCTCAGAACCCCCTCAAACAGAGCCAAGGGGTACCTCCAGCACCGCCACTCACCCCACCAACCCTCACCCCAGCAGAGCAGGAATAGTCCTGGTGACAACACCCAGCCCAGCATCTCCCCTTACCTTTGTACTGGGGTGTGAACTGCCTCATGGCCAAGGGCAGTGACTCGTAGAAGCTCAGCTCCTGGGAGACCAAGGGCTTGCAGACTGTGTGCTCATCATACTGCATCATGCTCATGTGGCCTCCCACCTGGTGGACAAAAGGCTCCAGGAGGACTGCAGCTCTGCTCTCGTTGGGTTCCAGAGGACTCTGCCCCACCATGGTGAAGGTGAAGTGGGCTTCACTCCCCTTTAGTAGCAGCCGAGTGGGATCAGAAGCAGGGTTTGGGACATGCTGTGCTGGAGCAGTTGAGGCTCTGGGTTTTCACTGCTGTTGTCTGCAAAACAGAGGGTAAGGGGGAGTGTGAAAAGTGGGATGAGCCACTGCAAAGGACCATCTGGGGCACATCTCCCTTCTCCTCCCTGAGAGCACAGCCTGGCCTCGTGCTGCCCACTGGCACAGCCAGCTGGGATGGGATCTTTAGGTGCCCTGGCCTGAAATGTAGCCCCCAGGAAAGACCCAATTTAGAGCTGTTGGGGGCAACAGAAACAGAGGGGACTGACAAGAAGAGCTATCAGGTTAATGTGGTGGCCTCATCAAAGCAGCTGGATCAGGGCATTCCTCAGACCAGTAGTGCCAGGTTATTAATACACTGTATTCATGACACCCCTTGCTGTGCAACAGCCCCAGTTTGCTTTAGAGACAGTGTCAATGATGGCCTCAGCCCTTCCCAAGCTGGGACATTCCTTGCAAAGGGGGTTTAGTAATAAAACCTCTCCAAGCTCATGTCCCAGGGCAGTCCCTTGCTGACGGAGTTCACAACATTTTGTGCACCTCTAAAGAAACCTCAGCTTGGGACCTTCCCTGTCATTGAACACCCCAGCATGAGCAGGAGCATTTCCTCCACCATCCACAGTCACAGGGGAAGACAAAAAGGCAGCTGAGCTAATATTTACCCTGGAGAAGCAGCCTGGCTTCATACCACTGAGGCAGTAAAATCAGGAGGAGACAATTCAGGCATAAAACTAAAAGGGATTGGGGGAAAAAAAAAAAAAATTAGAAATCATTCTTTTGAGGCAAGGACCATGTTCCTGCAGCCCTCAGAAAAGGGTGTGCAGAGCCCTGGTTTGCCATCCTCTGTCAGCCTGGGTGGCTTTCTCCCTGCTCCTCCAGCTTCAGCACAGCTTGGGGAGACTTGCATCCTATTTTTTGGTGGTACCTTGCTGCTCACACCAGGAATAGACCTGGACTTTCCCAGCCAGGCTGCTCTGCAAGCAGGGCAGGCCCAGCCTTTCCTCCAGAGCCAGCACCTGCAGCCCAACCTGGGACCTTTACCCACTGAGATGCAGCGTATTCCTCACCCCACAACAAGGAGCCAAAGCTCTGCTGCTGAAATTCCCCCTTCAGGCTCCTCCTGCTGCAGTGAAAGCACCAAGCAAACAACCTGGAGCAGGGGCTTGTTTTGTTTTTCACCCCGAGGAGTGGGAAGAAGTGGGTGGAAGGCAGAGAAGAAACACTCCTACCTCCAAAGCACAAGGAGCTGCTCCTTTACCTTCCCCCAGTGGGGTGGGTTTGCTCCTTTACCTTCCCCCAGTGGGGTGGGTTTCCCCCCCACCCTGGTTTTTTTATTCTTTCATCACCACGTGCTTTGGAGAGGAATTTCTACTCTACAATTACCAGCCCCTACCAGTGCAGGGGAACAAAGCCAGGCCACTTAGACAAGAGCTTTGCAGCCAGGGAAGAAAGCAGCTCTTCAGAGCTTTCCTAGCAGTTAATAAAAGCATGCAGCATTTGGTTAAGTTGCCACAACTTTTAAAGAGGATTTCTGCCTTGAAAGACGTGGGTTTGTTGTGGTTGGGTTGTTTTTTTTTATTTATTGCCCCCCTTTTTCATTTTAAACAAAAAGAAACAAATAAAGATAAAAAAAAAAAAAAAAAAAAAAAAAAAAAGCAAGTGGGTTTGTCACGACGCCTCTTTGGAGCAGAGAGTGCAGCATGACTTCAGCCCAGGATTTATTGCTTCAAGGCTGACATAACACACTGACAATCCTGGCAACCTTGGCATTGCAAAGAGAGTTGAGGGAAAATAATAATCATAATCATAATAAAATAAAAAAAAAGATTAACAAACCAACACCAATTCTATAAGGCTCTTACTCTTTTTAGTGGTCAAACTTGGAAAGCTTTGCAGTGAGAGTTCTTTTCATTTAGTTTTTCTTCTGAAGCAGCTCATCCATTTGGGACAGATCAATGTTACCTCAAACACTTACTGAGCTGCTCTGAGCTCCTCTGAAACAAGAGACTCTTGAATCAAATCACCTCTGCCTCTCAGGTTATCAAAATGCCAACAGGGTATTGACGTCACTGGAATTGCACTGAATTACAGACAAACCTCAAATCCAAACCAAGAAACCTCCAATATTTTTCTCTTAACTAAACAAAAAAAAAATAACCCAGGCACCACAGATGAGAATGAGTTGGAAAATATCAAGAACTCTTCTCACCAGGAAAAGAAAACCCAAAACTTAAATAAAAAATCTGCATCTCCCCAACCAGGAGGTACCAGTTTCCCTTCCAGTGCATCACAGCAGCAGCACTGGCAGCCTCCAGAACTCCACAACACCTTGGCCACAAGCAAAATCCTACCAGTTCCAGCTCAGTGTCCACCCCAGCAGGGCTCAAAGCAGACTGGGGCTGTTTGCACAGGGCTCTCAGCCCTCAATAAACCTTCAAATTCTGCCTTCCCTGCTTTTCCCTTCACTACAGCCACAGTCAGCAGTAGTTGCTGGGAGTCAAGAGCTCAGCTCTCAGCAAGAAACCCACCTCTAACCACTCTGCCATCTCTCCTCACGTGCACAAACAGCTCTTTTCTACCTTATGGTTCCTTTCCTCAAAGAACATCATGTTCCTGAAGTTGAGGACTGGTCCCCACATCCCTCCCAAAGAAGATGCCCAGATTCCATTTGCTGCACTGAAGGATTTATGTGGCTGCTTTGCAGGAGGTGACAGGATCGATGGGAGTTGGGTTATCTGGGGCTTGCAGGGTGCTCAGAGCCCCCTGCCCAACCCCCCAGGGCTGGCCTGGACATTGGGAGATGGTGCAAGGTGGCAGTGGGACTGGTGAGGACTGGGATTCCTGCTGGGACTTGGGAATGTGCCTTTGGACCATGGTGGAGAGCCTGGGGCTGCCAGCAGTGCCATGGGATGGGGGGGCTTGGTGCCATCACATCCCATGGGAAAGGACACAGGTTCCCTCAACCCCCTGCCCAATTCCTGCCTTTTACACCACTAAAAACCATCTTTCTTGTGCTTTCCAGCAATGCCACAAGTGTGATCAAGAACCAAAATCCACAAGGCTCATTTTGCAGCAGACCTTTGGGTTGCTCCAGAGCTTCACACCAGCCCCCACAGGGTGGCAACTGTCCCCCCCACCTTCACTCCCATCCCCTCCCACAGGCTGGGGCTTTCCTCAGAGCCTTCCTAATAATATCCCAGCCCCTCTCCAAAGTCAAATCCTCCTTCACCCTACCCTGGAAGGCAGCAGATGCTGATGCAGATGCCACCCTGGTTCTTACCTGCTGGGTGTCCGTGGGCTCAGGGGTGAGCGTGGGCTGGGGGTGCTGCCTGTGCTGGTTTCCTCACTGCTCCTTGGTGGGGCTCCAGTAGGAGAAATGAAGGAGCAGGGGGAGCTTGGGGACATTTAGGCCACCACCTGACTGCTGCCGTAGGGGCTGGCAAGGGCCTGGAATGTCCAGCTGACAGCTGAGCTTTAAAGAGGGGACAGACACCCTTGGGTGCTAAAGGAAAACAAAAGCTGGATAAGGATGGAGGAAGAGGGGGCTGGACTTGCCTTAGGCTTTCCAGAAAGTGTCGGGCACGTTCTGCTTCTCTTGTGCAATCATCTCTCCAGGAAAAACAACCTTTGCTTTGCTCCTGCTCTGATTTCCACCCTCCTGCCTGCAAAAACCTCCCCCTGCTGCTGCTCACCTCTCATCGGAGAGGGGCAGGGAGCTGGTGGGGGGAGCAAGATAGACATCAGCTTCCCAGAGCTCCCAGGAAAAGAAACCCACCAACTCTTCACTCCCAGCATTGGGGGAAGGTGCTGGGGATGGGCAAAGGGGCTGGGGTTGCTGGAAGGGGATGGGGGGTAAGAGGGGCTGAGCTGCTGCAGGACAGACCCAACCACCAGGGTTTTTTTGGCAAAGAAAAGCCATTTATGGCAAGGGGGAGGCCAAGGCATGAGGCAAGGCTGAGGGCTGCCCCAAGCTGGGCAGTAGGGGAGTGGATCAGGATGATGAGGAGCCCCCAGCCACAGAGCCCTGGCCCTGCCAACAGCCTCGTGCAGGGAAAAATGACACCCCAGTGCTCTGGGACTGGAGAGGGAATGGAAAAGTCCCAGGGAGTTTCCTGCCAGGGCCAAATTGTCTCCTCCAGCCAGTCAAGGACAACGTGTGCCCCTCAGACCCCTCCAAACACCCACTGCCCAGTGTTCTCTCCAGAGTGTACAAAGGGCTGGTGTGTTCTGGACACACTGTGCCAGCCTGTGCCAGCCACAGGCATCCCAAGAGCCATATATAGTCCAGGGGCATCCCCTAGGACAACAGAGGGTGGTGTCTCTTCTCATCCCCCCCAGCCCAGGCAGCCCAGCCCAATACACTGAGGATATTAACAAACCAGTGCCCACGACTGGGGCCCTGGGGGCAGCAATTGGGCAGGTGCTGGTAGAGCTTTGTAGCAAAGGACTAAGAGATTGGGAAGAAAATCTCACTGCTGAGACCAAGATTGATGGGCATGGCAGTTCCTGCTACCTGGAGGGGAGAAAACAGGCACACGAAGCCCAGAAGGCTTGAAATTCTGGTCAGGGGCTGAGATTAAAGACAAGGTTGAAACCAAGAGTCTGATTCCCAAGTCCTGACTTCACTCTGCTTGATGCTGAGGAAAGGGCTTGATTTCTGAAGGGGGAAAAAAGGTGCCAATGGTGTTTTGAGAGGCCAGTCGTGGTGCATCCCCTGCCAGTGACTTCTGAACATAGGGACCAGTCTCAGCAAGATGCAACAGAAGTGTCAAAAAGTCAGGGTGTAAATTCCCCAAAAGGCATCTCACTGCCTTCCAGATGTTGGGTGACAGGTACCATCCAGCTCTGCCTGGCAGCACCTGCACCACAACAGCCCTGGAGCTCTCCTGGGTGTCTGGAAAGAGCTCAGCATCACAAACCAGGGTGCCCATGGAGTGCTCAGCATCACTGACCATCCCACCAGCAGGAACATGCAGCTCCCCAGCATCTTCTTCTCCCTTCTGTCTCTGGCTGGTCTTTGTATTTCCCCCTTTCCTGAGCCAGCCAAGGAAGGCTAAGTCTCCAACAGCTACCCCTCACCATGCCCACCACAAGGGTGGCAAGGGCAGGCAGCAGGTGCCAACACCCCTCACTCTGTCCTTCACACGCTTTAGCACATCACTCCAAAAGCCCCTGGAAGAAGCAGCCACGGATCCATCCAATCCCCAAACACACCAGGCTCCAGCTCTCATCGTTCCTGGCATGGCAGGAGGAGGTGGGGGGAGTCCCTTGGGCTCAGGGAGAGACAGGACCCAGCACCCAGGTTGCCCCCCAGCCCCAGGTAGCCCAGCACAGGCTCAGCACATCACCAACCCACCCCTTTCTCCTCTGGGCCCTGCTCAGCAGCCTATGGATTTTTAATGCCTGTGTTAATTGATGCAATCTCATTTTTAAGTCAGGCCTATTGTCGGGCAGGGAGACGAGTCCTCTGCAGTCATCCCTCCACTGCAAGGAGGGCAGGGATGGGGCTGGAGCTCGGGGTCCCTGCCCAGGCAGCCGGGCTGAGTGCGGCCACCCGATGGCCACAGAGGCAATTACTCAGCCTCTATAAAGAGCTGAGTGCTCTAAGGGGAGAGCAACCCTCTCTCCTATTAAAACTATGCTAATTAGGAACTAATTACGGGCATGGAGTTATTATTACCCTTGGCTGGCCCGTGGGCTGCAGCCTCCATCCTGATTCCAAAGCTCTCCCAGCCCAGCCCGGGCTCCAGGCAGGGTGGGCACACTGGCACAAACTGAGGCCAAGACTCAAGGAAGCCAGGGCTGCCAGGTCTCCAGCTCCCAGGTAACCTCAGCACCATCGAGTCTCATCCTGCCATGGCTTGTGCAGTGCCCTTCTCGTACTCAAGGACTCAGTTTATAGCTGCAGGAGAGGTGGAAGGAAACTGCCTCTGAGGGTTGCCTGGAACATGAAAAAACAACAGGAACTGCTGAGGGAGCTCCCCCTGACCCTGCTGTGCTTTGCCTGCTCTTTCCCCTCCTGCAGACACCAACAGGGCAGGTTTTTCCCCCCTTTTCACCTCCAAAAGCTTTGCACCACCCTTAAGTCCTTGCTGCTGTTTTATTCCCTGTTCTCCCCCTGGCCAAATGGGAGCTGCAGCCATGGCATGGTGACACCAGGATAGTCACCCTGGGCCAGGCAGGGTCACTCCCTCACCCTGAGCCAGCCTCAGGACTGCAAATGCCCTCTGTGCTGCTGATGGGTGCTGGAGCCCCACCCCCTGCCTGGTAACCCCATGGCAAAATGTCCTGGATGCTGGTGCCACCTTTGGGACCCCAGCTGGGAGCTAAGCCAGAGCTCCTCTCCCCAAGGGGGGGCAGAGGGACCCCCCCTGTGACCCATTTCTGAGCTGTTTCACATGGCAGTGGCTCAGCTGCACCCCTTGAGCCCAGCCCTGCTCCCAGCTCCTCACCACCCCAGGGTGTTTTCCTCTGCTGTTGCTGTTTGGATGCCAAGAGCTGTTTTGGTGCCAGGATGTAAACACAGAGCGTGGCCCTGGAGTAGGTCAGGGTGAAGTGACACAGGGACACGGTGCAGGCGTCCTCCTCCATCAGAGGGGAGATCAGCAGGGGGGCTCCAGTGTCCTCCTGCCACCCAAGAGCACATCCCTGGGAAGCCACTGCTCTGCCAAGTGCCAGAGAAGGGGGAATATGGAGGGGGGGGCTCCCGTGGCACTGAGCCCACTGAGTGAAACGAGCTCAAAACCAAGGAAGGTTTCCACGACACTCTGGGGGCTCCTCTTCTTGGAGAGACAACCCTAAGACACCCCTGGGATTTGCATCAGCATCCATCAGCCTTCCAGGAGTGTTCCTACAAAAATGATGGGTTAATTTGAGGTTAGCACAGAGGTCCCTGCACTGGGGTCAGCTCTGCAGCTGCTGGCAGCTCCCTGAGCAGTGGAATCATAGAATAATCCTGGTTGGAAAGGCTCTCCTGGATCACAGAGTCCAACCAAACCAACAAGAACAAAAAATAGCAAAGAAACTTAAAAAATAAAACGAATTTAGGTGAAATGCACATAAATACCCAACCAGGAGGAAAAAACAGCCACCACCAAAATCACACAATCCCCTCCATGCCTGTCCCTACAGCATGTCCTGAAGCACCATGGCAACTCACTCATTAAATCCCTCCAGGGATGGTGACTCTATCCCCTCCCAGGGCAGCCTGGTCCAGTGCCTGGGGAGGCAGGGGTGGTGGGGATAGGTTTCATTCCTCCATCCCCTTAAAACCCACCTGCAACACATCTACCTGGAGGCCATTTCTTCAAGGTTGGATGAAGTCAGGGTGGAAATGCCAGGGCAGGAGCTGGGGGGGGGATGGCTCTGGAACAGGGGATGTGCCAGAGGGAGGCGCCCTGGGGCAGGGACTCGCTGGTCCTGCTGCTGCTTCTCCAGTTCCCGGTGATGTTTCCAGGAGAGCTGGCACAGTGCCCTGTAAATAAGGCCCAGCCTCAGCTGTCATGTCAGGAGGAGACACAAAACATTTCATGTGAGAGGCTTTAAATGGAAGCAGGAAAGGAAAAGAGAAAGGGCAAATTTTATTTTAGATTCCTTGTTGGCATGTATTTTCCTTTCTGCCAGTCAGGGGATGTGATGGTTCCACCAGCCCACCCTTGGAGAATTTATTTATGGACACAACACTTTGCAGGCAAGTGGAGGGAGGGGGGACACCAGCAACTCTGGCACAGCAACCACAAGGTGCAGGGAGAGGAAGGCAGGGGATAAAGAACCTGGTTGTCCCTTCCTTGAATGGGTCCAGGCTTCCAGGGAAACTGGAATTGGGGAATGCTGGCTGCAGTTGGTACAGAGCAAGCAGGAGCTTGGCAGGGAAGGTGGCCTGAAACGAGGCTTCTCTGCTTTCAGGACAACAAGGGACATGAGGAAAGACTGTGACAGCAAAGATCAGGGCAGCTTGGTTGGAAGCAAACACCATCCTCTGGCACCTGTAATTACACCAAACTGAGTATTTCCCAACCCTGAATGGATTGCAGCTGTAACTTAGCAACCCAGGCTGGGTGAAAGCATCAGAGCAGGAAGGACTGAGGGTTCAGAGACATTGAGCCTGGTGTTGCCTTTTGTTCCTCTTCCTCAGCAACAGCTTGGTGCCAGAGGAGGCAGCCAGCTCCCAGAGCCAACCCCCCTCCTCCTGTGCTGCTGGAAACCTCCCCCTTTGCCACCCAGACCTGGATGGTGGGAGTCGTTAAACATTCCTCCAACCAAACGTGAGTCAACCACGGCCACTGAAGTCACACAGCAGTGATTCACAGGCTGCTCGTGCTGCTTCAGGAGGAGACTTGGCAGTTGGGACTCCAGGTCACACGTGTTCTGAGTCACACTCAGGTGAGGGAGGAACCTGCTCTCCTTGCAGATGTCCCTGCTGATGGGACACACACACACACACACTCAGAACCACTCAGAACCAGCCCCTAAAACACAACTCGGATTTGCCATCAAGATGAGACTGTGTCTACTCAGTCAAAACAGTGTCAAACTTGACTTTTTCCCTTTTCCCATAAATATCCCTCCACAGTGCCCTGCTGCAAGCAGATGAACCCTCAGGACACAAGAAGCAACACGTCCAGTGCTGAGCAACCACCTGGGCAGGGTCACCCATCCCATTCCACTCATACCCAACACTCCCCTCATTGCTTCCCCGTCTCCCTGTGCCATCAGCTGGCCCTTGCCATCAAACAGGCAGGCTAACTGTGGTCTGGGGGTGCCAGGACACGCAGGAGCAGCAGCTTGGACCAGAGACAAGAAGTTCTGTTGACTGCAGACACACAACGTGCAAGGGAATCACCTGTCAGGGAACAAGTGCAAAGCAGAGGCCACACGAGACACCCTCCCGTGCTCAGCTCCCTGGGATTTGCTGCCCCATCCTGTACCCTGCTTTAAAGAACTGCTTTTTGGGCCCCAGGAACACAGATCAACCTGCTAAACCTGGTTTCATGACCCTCCAAACCCTCAAAATGCCACCAAACAAGCTGCTTTTCACACCCAGCTCTCCTTCCCAAAACACAGGCTGGATTTGCAACCGAACACTTGAGACTGTTGTGCTGAGATCACCCAGCATCAGGAGGATCCAAGCTGATCCCTTGGGCTCTTGTGCCAGCCTCAAGACTTGCCTTAGATCTGGAGCAGGATCTGCTTGACCTGCCTGAGGCAAAGCACGTGGAATAATCTGTGGCCCCTCGATAAAAAGAAAGGTTAACAAATTATTTGTAATAAATTTATTTCGTATATTGATGTACAGAGCTAAAAGTGAACATAGAAACAGCACCAAGCCAGTGAGATTTATTCTACAAAATGAAGTTCAATACAAAAAGATGACTGCAATGTCTGACTCTTCACTCTGGGATTTGGATGGTTAAAAAAAAGCCAGAACCAGCTCACCCAAACCCCACCACGAGTTTAAAAAGGCTTCAGGATGTAGGCACTGGTGTTTGCAAACATTTCTAGGGCAGCACTGCCTTACCTTGTTCCAGCTTTTGAGAAGAATCAAAGCTGCCTTCACCTCATCCCCTATTTGATCAAGTGGAAGTTGGTTGTTCTTTCCAAGAGAGCTGCTGAGTCTCCTCTGCATCCCAAAAGAAAACGTGGGGGAAGAGTCAGCCCCACACAGGCTGTTTCCCACTTAATGGGATGTTTGCTCCAAGCAAAGCCTGCTCCCTCCACTCCCTTTGGCCAGTGACCACCAGCAGGAGGCATGTCCCAGTCTCCACGCTCCTTCCACAGCAGCCTGGCAGGTGGCAAACCCCAGGAGAGCCAGCAGCAGGCTGGAGAAGCTCAGACTCCATCCAGGAGCAGCAGCAGGAACCCAGCTCACAGGGGGGGTGCAGCAGCCTGCAGAGCAGAGCCAGCTCTGGCAGCACCCTGAGCCCCAGCAGAGCCCAGAGGAGCAGCTCCCTGCTCAGCCCAGGGATGCCAGTGGGAACATCCACAGCTCACATGGGTGGAAACCAACTCTGGATTCTCTCTGCAGGTCTTCCCAGCTTGTGCCAGGAGCAGGTCTGGTCCCTGCTGGAGAGTGGGACAGCTGGTTGACAACCCTGAGAAGAGCAGCTCAGCAGCATCTCCACCTACCCTAAACTGCCACACACACTGGTGCTGTCTCCTTTGAAACAACACTCATTTGCTGGACATCAAAAGAAACCTCAGTAACCAAATGATGCTAGAGATATGAAAGGCAAAACCTGCAGCAGAGAACAGAGGATCCACCAGTCCCTGCCCCTTGGGCCTGCTGGGAGGCTGCAGGAGCAGAGCCTTGGCAATCCCCACGTGGGCACTGCAGGCTTGGGACTGCTCTGACACACAGCACACACATGGCAGCTGCCCAGGAGAAACATGTACATCCAAGCATGTACATCCAAGCCCCAGGAGCCTTTCCAAGCCTTGACTAGCCCACCAAGCAGCCCCTTTGGCTGTAGCTGCAAGAAAGCATTTTTGGAAGCTCCCAAGATCCTTTATTTTCCACCCCCGTTCCCCCCCCCCCCCCCCCCCCCCCCCCCCCGCAACCTCCAAAC
>JAOEGS010023570.1:0-12444 GCA_025447755.1 Corythornis vintsioides | reverse complement strand
TCCTTTATTTTCCACCCCAGTTCCCCCCCCACCCCCCCCCCCTCCCCCAGGAATCAGAAAGCACATAGACTGGAGACTTAAATAGTGTTAACAAGGTCACAACCACCCCTCCATCCCTCCCAAAGCACCAAGGCACATCAGACAGGCCTCTCTCCAGCAGCACCTTCACCTGATTTTTCCCAAGCTCCTTCCCATGTTTTCTAGGGTGAGGCCAACACAATAATTTTCCTCTCCAGGAAACAGCAAGTGCTTCCCTTGGTGGCTCTGTACTGCTAAAAACAACTTCTGAACTGCCACCCTCATGTTTCCATGGGAAATGTTAACCTTCCTCAGAACACATTCCCTGGTGGAGATTGCCACCAGTTGGCCTTTGCAGAATGGAGGTCAAATTGTCAACACCTAAGCTTTGCCAGAGGGATTTGCAGTCCCCCAAGATAAGGTGTGTTTGGTTTTTCTCATCTCTTTTTATCCATTTGTTCTAGGTTTGCTTGCCCACAGAAGCCAGATATCTCCTGGAAGGCTACATTTGGTGCAATTCTAGCTTCCCACCAGCTCTTCTTTCCAAGCCAATATTATTGCCCTGAATTTTTGGGGTGTGAAGATTTTCAGAAAGAAGAGCCAACAGCTAAGTGCAATCCCCAGCCCTGGGAGATTCAGACCATGCCCTGCTCTTTCCCACCACCAGAGAAGGGACTGTCCCCTTGCAGAGGTCCACATCAACACTTGCTCAGCTTCTGCTCCTCCTCAGTGCTCTGAATCTGAGACATAAGAAGGCTGAGTCCATCTCCACACAAGCATGTCTTCTCCTGCTACTCTGTGTGACTCTGTCTGAATCCTTGACTCATTTGAAGCCAGAAAGTCCACAGCTCTCTCCCAGACACGCTTCATTTTTTTCCTGCAAGAAACAGCAAGACAGAAAAAAAAGAGAGAGAAAAAATAAATTAGAAACATGTCCTGCTTGTGCTTTCCTGCTTTACAGCAGCTGGGGCTGCTGATCCAACTGCCTCCTGTTCCTTGTGCACAGGCAGCAGGAGATGAAATCAGAATTCTGGTTGAGAGCCCAGGACATGAAAAGATGGGTTGTGCCTGGGGTGAGGGGGAAGATGAGCCCCTCTGTCAGTGCCAGCAATTGATGCCTGCCCTGAATTTACAGCTCAACTGGTATTGGGAAGGGACTTGATGCAACAAGTTGCCCTCACACAGAGACCATGGAGGACAAAGTGATGTTCATCCCAGATCTGAATCAGTGTTTTGTAATCTACAGAGATTGGTTCAATCCAGCTGAAATGAGCCCCAGGAAGGGGTTTTGTGCCTGATGAAGATGAGGGTGTTTCATTCTGTGCCATCAGAAGAACAGAGCAGCAGCTCTGCTTATCCAGGCCACAAGAAACAACCCACCAGGCTGCAGCATTCTGGCTCCACCACAACTATCTCCACTACAATTTCTTCCTGCAAAAGCACCACAACCAGCCACCCCACTGCAGATCCCTTCCAAGGTGCCCAACTGGAACCAGGCACTTCCCAGGCAGCAGCAGTTCAGCTGATGGGAAGGGTTTGTTCTGAATAACACAGACTCCATGGGAGCAAAAAGGCTGGTGGCTGAGAAGAAGGACAGCATCCTACACACGTTAGATGCAGAGGCAAAAAAATCAGATGCTCCATGCCCAAGCAAAACAAAATCCAGTCAGTGTCTGACAGACCAATGCCAACACACCTCTGACTGCACAGAGCAGCCCTGGGACTGCAGCAGGTTGAGACATCCCGAGGGATGTCAGAATCCAAACGGAGAGGCCAGACACACCCCTCACATTCCAGCTTCCCATCAGCTGTCTGCTGCTCCACAAGCACCAGGTGCTTTAGCTGAGCTGGAGAGCACCCTGCTGCCAGCCAAGCAAGCCAAGGCAGCTCACCTGCTCTGGGGAGGGATCAGGCTGTCCCTGACGTGGAAGATGCCGACGTAGGGGTAACGCTCCTGGTTCCTCTCCCACTCCTTGTAGTGGTCACGGACAACAGCTGGAGGGCAGGGGGACAAAGCAGTGAGTGAGCAGCACTGCAGAGAGGAGAACAAGGCTACTGGGATTTACAGAGCTGCTGGGTTCTACCTATGATCTTCTTCACCATGTCATACATGGCTTGCTCCTCTTCCTCCCTCTTCCGCCAGCGGTACCTCAGGAAGAGCAGGATCCCCCAGAGAGTTAGCAGACCTGGGAGGAGAAAAAGAATTGCAGTTCCCTGCCTGACACACTTCTGGATGCCAGCAGTTTTATTCCTGCCATGGCCTCTTCCCAGAGGCAGCTTTTGCTCCCTGCTAACCCAGGCCTGCCTGGGACTGAATCCAAGCAGTTCATCTTGCTGTGCCCAGCAACACCCCTGGTACTGACATGGGGCTGTGGGAAGGGGTGGTCAGAGGCCTCATCACAGAGGGTTTTTTTGCCCCCCCCCCTTCACCAGAAACATAGAGCTTCAGTGCTTCAATTCTCCAAGTCTCAGAGCTATCTCTTTGCTGAGGCCTCCCCCACAGTCATCACTTAGGAAGACTGTCAGGCTTCACTGCTCTGGAGATAGCTGCTTGATAAGGAAATAAAGCCTGGGGCTTCAGCCCCAGCCTGAAAATCAGGAGATCTATATTGCAGGTTTAGCACTGACAAATGCCCCCAATACCACATGAGCTAACTTTAGTATCTCAGTGTAATAACCACAACCACCCCCTTTCACCCCCACCTTGGCTGTCTAGGTTATAAACTCTTCCAGTCCACACTCATCTCTCATTATCACCTTGCCCAGTAAGACCTTTGTCTCAGCTGGGGCATGACAGACTATTCCAATAAACCCTCTAACACTGAAATGCTACAAGTCATCATTAAAGAGGCTGTGAGACTCTGCAGCTTAGTGCAAGAAAAGAAAGAAAAAACAAATCTTTTAGGTAGGTTAACACACTTATTTTGCAGAGCATAGTAATGGGTACTTGAGGAGCACCCAGAGAGCTAATCAGCTGGCTGATTGAAAGTGTTAAGCACTCTCAGCACAATAGCAAGTTCACAGGTCTCCCTCTGCTGCCAGAACAAAGGTTAATTAGAAATTAACTCATCAGCAGATTTATTTCACCTCTGTTGGTAATTTCATATGGCTGGGAGAATGTGTGTGTGTGTGTGTGTGTTTGTGTGCACAAGTTCATCTCTAGAGCCAGCAAGGGGAGAAGCCAGTTGCTGCCAGTGAGGACTTCCACCAGAAAAAGAGGAAAAGGTTTGTGATGGAGACTTACACCAGAAAAAGAGGAAAAGGTTCCTGATGGCAGTGACCACTGCCCGTCGGAAACGGCAGCCCAGCCCCATCTGAGGATGGGCTGACTCCAGGCAGAACACTTCCTCCACCCTGGTAACTGGTTCTGAAAGGTCTCTGCCTTTCAACCTGATGGGAAAAGGCAGAAAATACTTCAGTGAAGAGAGCAGCCACTCCAACTGCAGTCTTTAATCAAGCCAGGGAGAACAAACAGACTGCAGATGCAGTAACTCCTTCTGTACACCACGTAGAAAAGACACCACAGCAACATCCTCAGCACAGCTCCTCTTTCCAGAACATTTTGGGCCTGGCTGCTTAGCCAGGAATGGATATGACTTTAGAAAAGGCAGAGCAGGGCTGAAACTCCCACTGGTAAACTGAAGTCTCCCTCTGCAGAGTCTCTGACAGCACCTCTCAGCGTGCAGAAGATTAAACTTTAAATTGGATTCCCCCCTCCCAGCACAGAGAAATGGAAATGTTTACTGAGTCACTCAGCAGCAATCACAGGGAGAGCAGCTGAGGGAGCCTGCAAGTGTCTGAGGAGGTTGTGCTGTTCCCCTCACAACAGCTGAGCAGAAACAGTTGGAGCTTGAGAAGTGACACCACAGGGGTCAGCCACACCCTCAGAGAGCAGTGCTGGGAAAATCCAGAACACACCCACCTGCAAAACCCCTTCCACACAGCCCTGGGGGGCTCTGAACACCCCCCTCAGGCAGAGCTACACTGGTGCCTTTTCCCCACCAGATCCTCTCAGCCAACAGGGATTGAGTCACCCAAGGGGGAGCCCCCAGGGTCCCAGGAACTGGCCTAAGAGGGATTTTCTTTTTTTAAGCTCCTCATACATCCCATGTTTGCCATGAATAACCAGTCAAAGATGTGTTCTCAGTTGAGAATCACAGAATCCCAGCAATGTCTGGGTTGAAGGGAGCTCCAGAGCTCACCCAGCCCAACCCCTGCTGGGAGCAGGGACATCTCAGCTAGGGCAGGGTGCTCAGAGCCTCCTCAGCCCCACCTGGGATGTCTCCAGGGATGGGGCCTCCACCACCTCCCTGGGCACCCTGCTCCAGTGGCCACCCCTCTGCTGGGAAAGAACTTCTGCCTCAGTTCTCATCTCCATCCCCTCCTTGCTCATCCAAACCATTGCCCCTTGGCCTGTCACTGCAGGCTTTGCAAACAGCCCCTCTCTAGGCTTTGGAGCAGCTCCCTGCAGGCACTGGCAGGTGCTCTAAGGTCTCCTCAGATGAATTCCCACTGCTGTTTTCTCTTAAAAAAGAAAAGAAAACAATTCCTGCAGCTGTTGCTGTGATCTGAGGATCAGCCAGTGGCTGCTGCTTTGAATGCTGCTGTGTGGTGAATTCCCAGGACCTGGGATTTGCCTTAGTGGCAGCTCTGGATTGAGTGTGGGCTGAGACCCAGAGTTTTCAGCTGGGTGCTACAGCAGCTCCCATCAGTGTGAAGTCACACATCAGTGTGTCCCCAACACCTTGGCCCCCAGTGAATTCCCAAGGAATGAGCTCAGCTGCCAGATTTTTTGCCCTTGTTGTTTGGAACCTTGCCCAGCAAACACTGGCACAGCCAACCCCAGATTACCTGCTGAAATCTAAGGAGGCACAAGAGGTTTTGGGGGCACACCATGGAGGATGTCAAACCACCCAGCAGTGTAGCTGTGCCAGGGTGAGCTGCCACTTACCATATTCCTAAATCCTTGTTGCTGTTCAGTATCCAGTGCAGGGCAGCTTCAAACTTCTGTGTGGAGCTACCAGTGACATTCTGTTCAGAAGAACCCAGAAGAAGAATTAGTTCTCCATTCATTTAAACTACTGAATAACACTAGTTCTTGTCAGGAGTGGGAGATTTCATTCCACCCTCTCTGTCCCCAGGTTAATTCTTGTCACAGTTCTGCAAACTGGAGGAAGGAGAACTAAAGCTGAAGGTCTGTCTGGACTACAGTCTTCTGACTGTGGCAGATGATGCATGAAGCACTCTGGGAAATAACACTATCCCAGGCTGTTAAAAACTAACCACTAAATACAACATAATCTTGCTGACAGTTTACCACTAAAGAAATGCAATGTTAGATCAAAGCAGTCTGTCTTCTGACACTTTGGGGTATAGAAAAATCCTTCCTCCTGCCCCAGCCCTCAATCCAGGGAAATTTCTGCTTGCAGAATGACTTATGGCCATGGTGAAACAACAAACCATTGTGGGAGATTTACAGGGGCTGAATCAGAGATGGAGGAGAAGATTATTTTCAAAAGAATTGCTGAGAACACGACTGGCCAAAGGGGAGGCTGGAGATATGGGAAGGATTCAAAGGATGAGGAAGGAAAACTGATGGTGAATTGCTTTAGTCTCTATTATTTATTGCCTTCTAAGAGAAGAATCACTATGATATAACAAGAGCAGCACACAGCCTACTCACCACCACGTGATCTCTTGCTTCACTAACCCAAATGCATTTGTTTTTTAGATTTTCAGGGTTTCCACATTCAAAATTCCCTGGGAAGAGAGTCCAACAGAAATCATGTTTGGAAAAGAAACAGGAAAAAAAAGCCCTCCAACAGTTCATAAAGGCACTGAGCTGGTTGGCAATGCTATCCTTTCCTATCTGCTACAGCTCTGGGCAAAATGATTACAAGGGAAGATGGATATTGCAGGCAGATAACATTATGACTATTAATAAAATGCTGAGCTGCTGCATATAGGTTGGATCAGGACAATCAAAGCTCAAGCTTCAGTGGGTAAGCTGCTCAATGTGGAACAAGAGGGGGGGAAAAAAACCCCACTGTTCCTCCCTCTCACAGGGTACACAACCACCTCCCTGACCTAATGCTCTGCAGAGGGGCTGCTTCCAGCAGGCACCAATCTCTGAGGGGTTGGGAGTTAATGAGCAGCAGCCAAAATGTTGTCAGTAAATTGCAGCTCTAACTTGCAGCCAGGCAGGGAAATGCTGGCAAGGAAACTGCACCTTTAAATCACAGAGCTGATTAAACTAAGGTGCTGAGACTTATGGCAGCAAGGTGCAAAAGTCTGATCTGAAAGGACAGAAATTCTGGGAAGCTTGAGTATCTAAAGCTTCAGCCTTGTCCAGGCCTGAAACCAAGGAAGTTTTGCTGATGGACACTGACTTGCAGCTGGCTGAACAAGTCTGGAGCCATACACTGAATTTCCAGCAACCTTCTCCATCACAGAATACTAGTTAAGGGCTGGGTTTGCTCATGGAGAGCAGAGAGGGGCTGAACTGCTGCACTCAGCTGGCTTCTCAGCCAAGAAAACCTGCCTTGGTCTGTACTGAGAAAAAAAGAGAGGCACTCACATCACCAGCTGCCACATTTCAGCAGAGAGCTGCCAATTGCTTAAGACTCTTTAACATTATCTGTGAGAACACATCAGCTTCCACTTACTGGCTCTGAGTGTCTCCAAGATGATTTCAAAATGCTGGTAGAAAAGAACCATAAACCTGAATATTTCTCCTGACTATTTCTCCCTACAATTCCCAATATATCAAGTGCAAATAAGGGCCACTCCAGGAGAGCAGTGTGATATGAGTGCATTAGCTGAGCACTAGTCAGAATAAAAATAAACACTTTTTTTTTTTTTCTCTTTTCCTATTCCCTGACTTTCTCAGAGCTCTTCAAGTGGAACTGACTGTTCCATAAACCCCCCCTCTTCCAAGTGAGGCTAAAAATGCCCAGACAGCTGGGAGAAGCAGTTCACAGAGTGCTCATAAGTGGGTTAGGATGCCAATTGGAACTTACCAGCTTGGATGGACAAGTAATTATACAACTCGTGCAGCATGTTCATGATTATGTCCTTCTGTTTAGCTTGACAGAACTGCAAGTCACAAACAGGTAACAAACATGAAGGGACCAGCAGCAACAGGCCAGGCTGGCTAAAAATACCCAAAACACCAGCAGTGGGGTTTGGCTTCATCATGCACCATGAGTTCAGATGAACTAGATGGGTAGTTTCCCAGTCAAAAGCAAGCTGGGATGTCCTCTGAAAGTACCACCAGCCCCTCAACCCAACCAGAACCACCAGACAACCCCTCCCAACAACCCCAGATGGGTTATTTGCCTCCAGAGAATCACAGGAGACAAAGCCTAAGGCTGAATCCACTATGAATTTTCCTCTCTCCCAGTAATGCAGCATGCTAAAAGAAACAGGGCCATACAAACACTCCATGGTGGGAGTTGAGGGAATCAGTTGGATCCAATCTTGGGATTGTTAAGGCTGAACACAGCTTTACTGCAACCCAATATTGCTTCTGTTACAACTATTAAAGAAATTGATTCACATAACTGGGAATTGAAATTTTTTTATCTGGCAGAGTCTCACAGACAGCCCTGATTTCATCTGGCCCATTAATTCCAGCTCATCAAATCACAGTTCTCCTAGAGAATGACAGAACTAATCCTTTCACAGTGTAATGGATATTGGTGGAAGTTACCTGGAATGAGAACCCTTGTGTGTGAATCCCCCACCCCCAAGACTTAAGAGAAAGAAATAGAGCTGTGCTTACATCATCTGTTCTTTCATCACAGTCCACAGGCAGGAGGTTAACTGCAAGAGAGGAGGCAAGGGGGAGTTAGCTGCCTGCAAAACAAGAGCTCTGATCAAGAAAATCATGATCTTTTATTAAAAGAAAGCTCTGCTTAAAAGCCTGATGCTGATTTTTCTGCTTCTCACTCCACACAGCACTGTGCAAACAGCACCAAGAGCTGCTGTGGACACAGCACTGGAAGGAGAACAGAGAAAATGGGGTGCAAAAGATGAACCTTGTGCAGCTGGGAAGTAAAAACTGGGGCCTGAATGTTTGAACAGCTCCTTTGAATGAGCTGCTTCATGCTCCCCTGCCACCTCCCTGCTTCACACTGGTCTTTTACAACCTGGTCATGGCACCTGCTGCAGCCACAGTCACTTGAAATCTCACTGTGCTAATGGGGATTGAAATGAAGCCTCTTCCTGGAGGCAAAAGCAGAGGATTTATTTTAGTCAGAGCTGTTAACTGGTGAGGGAGCTCCCTCTCTCCCTCCCACCCTGACAACTGGCTCTCCACCAGTCCACCATGCTGAGAAGTTAAAGGCTCTGCAGCTGTGCTGCAAGACTGCTGCCTTCAAACTAGCTTTGAAAGAACTAAGGGAGTCAAAAAGGGGCATCACAAATTCACTCACATCAGTTTTATTGTGACTGAGAGAAAGCAGGGAACACTTTCCCAGCTGGTGCAAAGTGCACAAACCCCTCCAGGTACAGCATGCCAAGGTTCAGGACTCACCCCTTCCTAATCACTCCCCAAACCCCTTCTTCTTTCACTTCCAAGCTGGGAAGTGACACTATTTCCATCTGCTCTGGCTGGGGAACTCTGCTTTTGAAAAGCAGGTGCTGGGGAAGCCCCTTTTCATCTCTCACTGGAGCTCTGCCACACCTGAAGGGCAGAAGCACCAGTTCAACCACCATATTTCTCACATAAAAGGCCTGCAAGGGCCGTGCTGTGCAGGAAAAAACACACCCCACAGAGGTGATGTTACACACCAGACAGTCAGGAAATCCATCCCTGGCAGGAATGTCATTCTCCAAAACAACCCCCATGGTTTTGAAGAACCCAACTCATTTGAAACAAAAACCAGCACACACTTGATTTCCTTCCTGTGCCAGTTTCCCCAAGGGCAAGGGGAGATGGAAAAGAGAAGCAGAGCTGTGAAATGATCACCATGCTGCTGATGGAAGGAATAAAGGGCAAGCAGAGAAGAAAGGGGAGGAATCAACTTTCCAAGCAGGGTTAAGCCAGTGCACGTACAGCTCTCCTCTCTCTGGTCCAGCCAGCCCGACCCCATCATCTTCACTGTCAGGATGCCCAGGAAGATCAGCAGCAGCACCAAGCTGGCCAGGCAGAGGAACTGGGAGAGGTAGTGCTCCATTCCTCTGCCCTTCCCATCCAGCTGCTGCTTCGCATTCGACCTCAACAAGCGTGGCCTGGCAGTTACTCCCTGTCCTGCTCCCGTGTCCCACCAGCTGCCCGAGCTCTGGCCCGTGTCCTTCTTGGCCCTCCAGGGGAACCTTCGGCTCAGTCCCCCCCCCTGGCTGCTGGGATTCAGCTCCCTGGCTCCCTCCTTGCCAGTGCTGGCGGCCAAATCATCTTTCCCTCGCCCGAAGTAGCGACTCAACCCCCCCGAGGTCCCCCAGTGGGTGCTGGGTGGCACTTCACTTTCCTGCCTCCACGAGCTGTTAGAGGAGAGCCCTTTCCTTTCTCCCACTGTATCCCACTGAGCTCGAGAGCTCTGCACCCCAGTTCCTCCTCCCAGTACGTCCCAGTGGCTCCTGGATTTCAAACTCCCACTTTCCTCCCCCGAAAGAGGTTTGGAGCTGAGCCCCCCGCTCCTGCCCGCAGAGGTGCCCCAGGGGGATGTGGAGCTCAGCCCCCCAAGCCCATCCAGGGACGTCCCCAAGCCAGCTCTGGTGCCAAACCCCCCGCTTCTCTCTGCGGATGGGCTCCATTGGGACGGGGAGTTCGACCCGTGAAACCTATCCAGGGATGGTCTCAACCCAGAGCTCAGCCCCCGGCTTCTCTCTGCTGAGGTGCCCCAGTGTAACGAGGGGGAGCTGGAGCCCCAAACCCCATCGGGCTCTGAGCCAGCACCCAGCTCCTCCCTTCTCCCTGAAGCCACCGGGTACCACTGGGAAGTGGAGCTGGGCTCCTGAAACCCATCCAGGGATACCCCCAGCCCGGCCCCGAGCCCCCCGCTTCTCTCTATGGACGTATCCCACTGCGAGACGCTGCTCAGCCCCCCGGGCCCACCCAGCCCATCCTCAAGTCCCCCACTTCTCACTACCGACGTCTCCCACTGCGCCGAGGAGCTCACTCCCCCGAAGCTGTCCCGGGAACCGAGTCCTCCGCCCCGCCCCACAGGAGATCCCCGGGGGTCCCCCCGCCAGGCCAGCCCATCGCGCTCCCCGGACGTCCCCCAGCGGGACGCTGGCGGTCGCCTCCTTTCCTCCTCTTCCTCCTCCTCCTCTTCCTCCTCCTCCTCCTCACTGTCTCGGGCGGCCCCACCGTGGCTGAGGTTGTAGCCGGAGCGTTGCCTGGAGGGCGAGGCCTGCTGAGGCCTAGCGGGGGTGCGGGCCGGGCTGGGCGGCGCTCCGCGGCCTCCGCGCTTCGCCGCCGCAGCCTCAGCCCGCAAGCAGCCCAGCTTCTTGAGGTAGACCTTGCGGGTGGTGGAGGTGATGGGTCCCGGCTGGAAACCCAGAGCCAACAGCTCCTCCCGGAGCTCCGCGTCTGTCAACTCCGCCATGGCCGCGGCGCCGCCACCGGGAGCCACCGGAAGCGCTCAGCGCGTAGGGGAGCGTGGCCGCCATCTTGAGAAGGGCGCACAGAGCGCCCTCTGGGCCGCCATCTTGAGAAGGGCCTCAGCCCGCCCGCCCCGGCGCCGTATTTATATGGGAGGTGCGGATTAGGCGCCATATTGAGAAGGTCGAGGGAGAGGGGGTTGGGCCGCCGCTTCCGCCATGCTGGGGAGGTCAGGGATGCTCTGAGAGGGGGAATGATGGCGGGAGGGAAACGGGGCTCGTCTCAGGACGCGAAAAGGGAGGACACATGGAGAAAGTGAAGGGCAAAAGCAGCCTCAGCATCTAGGGCTGGCGAGTGTCACCTCCCACCACCCTGGGGGACCCTGCTTGGGAGTAAGAAGGGTGGTCGAGCACCTCTCACCCCACTGTACTCAAGCTACACTGGTGATTTGACACTTTTGGGGCATTTAGGAGAAAAAAAGTGTCTTTCCCAGCCACCTACCACCCCCCCCACACACATGGTTTTCTCATCCCGCTCATCATTGCCAAGTTAGAGCTGTTTCACTGGCACCCATCAAACCAGCTGGAGCTTTGCCACCACTTGCAGCAGGATCAGGATCTGGTTCCTCAGGATGGTTGCAGGGGAAGGAGGTTTCTTGCAGGGTTTGCAGCCCAAAATGGCAAAACTAAGCATCAACTCGAAAAAAATGTATTTTGGCAAGGCAGTGATATACAGTAATTGCTTTTTTTCCTGCTGCTGCCTCGAAAGAAATGAAAGTGGCTGAAATACCGTGGTGTAATATTGAAATTTAATTAAAGGTAATGAAAAAGTAGTGATGAATGTGTGCAGCTGTCTGAGCATCGCTGTTTTGATGATCGACGCTCGATACCAGCATGGTGGAAACTTCCTAGTCCCCCAGGAATGGGACCTGCAGCAAGCGGGAGTTGGAGGAGCCTCTGAATGAGCTCAGCCTTGACACCCCCACCCCTTGCTGCCTGGGGATGATAAAATGTGTCTTAAAGACATCTTTAGGGTACCTCTGCTTTCATAGAATCACAGAATATTGGGGTTGGAAGGGACCTAGAAGATCATCTAGTCGAGCCTCCCTGCCAGAGCAGGGGCACCTAGACCAAGTCACCCAGGAACAGATCCAGGCAGGTCTTGTCCCCAGAGAAGGAGACTCCACAGCCTGCCTGGGGAGCACGCTCACTTTGTTGTCATGACCTTCTTGTTTAGGGCTTCTCTGTGGTGAGAAGCCCACAACCCTTTTCCCTTCCTCCCTAGAGACCACTGGAAGCATCCTCACCTTCCCTGGAAGCAGCAGGAGAAGACAGCCAGCCCCTGCTGTCAGTCTCTACACCCATGGACAGTCACCTATCTGTTCCCATCACCCTGCCCAGGGTGCTGATGGGGAGGCCAAGGGTGCAGCTCCTTCACCATCCCCACGGCGAAGGCTGATGCCACAGATGGGCTGTGATGCTCAGACGTGGCTGTGAAAAGCCCATTTTCCAGCCCACGGTGCAGCTCTCCAATATCTTGGCTGTAAATATCTCCTGAGCTGGATGTGGGAAGCTGGGATGGCGAGGAGGGGACAGATCCCTGCTAGCCCAGAAGCTGTCTCAGGCCTCCTGGCAGGGATGCAGCTATGGAATGGGAAGAGTGGCTGTGCCGTCTGCTTCTCTTCTGGAGGTGTCAAGCCAGGGCTGGTGTAAGCAGAGGGGTAGAAATAGCTCAGCACCATCTTCACCAGGTGCCTGAAGAGGAGAGCATGCTGCACCCTGAAAACCACAGGCAGCAGCTGAACCTTTCCACCCTTTACTGAGCTGAAAGACCCCCCCCCCCCCGCTGGCCCCCCGCCCCGTCCCCTGGGAGGTGGGGGT
>JAOEGS010023568.1:0-14654 GCA_025447755.1 Corythornis vintsioides | reverse complement strand
CTGCTGTGGCAGGGGGGTTGGACTAGATGATCTTCTAGGTCCCTTCCAACCCCTAATATCTATGAATCTATGAATATTTGAAATCACTCGTCAAAATTTAGCAGTGCTTTCAGTTTGTTTCCTGTAGGAAACAAGCAGCACTAGAAGTGAACACTCAGTGTTTTAACAGGACTGAATTTTAAGAGAAGTTGAAATACCACCTTTTCTGCTCTATGCATTTTAAAAAAAAAAAAAAAAGTTTTAACTGAGAACTGCAACCCCAAATCTGATCAGTACAAGTTTGTTACTATCAAACTTTGTGCACATTATGCATAACAGAAAGAAATGCTTGATAGATAGTATCCTAAATGCAGCTCAAGGCTTTTATCTTTCATTAGAAAGGAAGTCTAAAATACTTACTCTACACTACATTTCAGCTGCTGAGAGCAAAATAAAGTATGACCAAACATGAATATTAGTATCGTGCACCAAACCAACAATACTCCCTGCAAGACAGTTTTACTTCTTCAGGAAAATTGCAGCCCAGAAGAACAAATTTACATTTTCTGTGCAGTGATTAACTTCACTGTTATCTTTCCTCTCAAAACCTTTTAGATATTCCAAACCCTTAAGTACATCCTGGTGGCCTACAGTCTCTCATCTGTGTTGATATTTCTTTTTAAATGGGGAGTCCTAAAACTGGACAGAAAATTCCAGATGCAGCTTCATGATGACAAAGTATAGCTCAAAGGAGGTTGTGGTGAGGAAGGTGTGAAGTGTTACAAATAGGTTCAACATAATTTTCTCTCGATCTAGTTACCTTTTACTTAGTAAAACATGACTATGAATTTTCCATTTTTAAATGTTGCTAGCTGGTAATTTTGCTTTAACTCAGCAAAGCCTGACATGTAGGTAGCTTTAATATTGGGTGAAAATGAAGAGGGTGTTGTAGACAGACAACAAGGTGAAAACTGGAATATCAGACTACTTTTTCAGTAACTGCAAACACATTTGTCCAGTATGTCTAGCAGATAACAGTCTTGTCATATCTTCACAACCAGGCCTGAGACCTGCTCTCTAGAGGAAGTTATATCAGTATTTTTTGGTTGCCAGTATTAATTATTAAAATTTTTGGATGTTCACTAGAGTGACTTGGAATATGCTTGAATCTTAGCTGGATGAAAAATATTCCCCCTTCATAGCTATTTAATTCAGGTAAACAAAGAGGGAAAAGTGATAAAACAATAGCTTCTCAAGTGTGTATTTGTGAGATTAGAGATGCAATGAAAATACTTTGCAATCCAACTGTAGCAATCCATTAATAGTAATACGCTACAAGGATCATAATCATTTCAGTCAAAAAAGCACCATCACTACACTTTAATATTTGTATTGTATTTTATCTAAACAACAATAAGTCAAAGCTGAGTAAAAATACACATTGGAAGATATGATCAATGAAAATATTTACCTTTGAAAAATAATGAAAATGAACCTGAACTGGAAGCTTGGGTTTTTCTTTGTTGGTTTTTTGTTTGTTTGTTTTGGTTGCTTTTTTTTTCATAATCTATTCTTGAAAGAAACAGGCACATCACTTTTTAGGTATTAAATAATATAAATAACACTTTTAAATACACTTTATTATTATTTTGTGCCTAGTTTATATGTGTATCATAAAATGTTTAATTTTCCTTTGAGAGACACTTCTCTGCTTGTAAATGTATATATTTTGAAGACAGACATCAAAGGTTTATGACTTGATACTGTGCAATTGGTAGTATTATAGCACCCAGTATATTAATTTTACAAGTTAGAGAATGATTAAAAAAATAAAATTGATAAACTTATTTCTGAAATACACTTGAATACTACTATGAATCAATTGGATGAGTTAGCAAAGATCAGTCCCAGTAAAATCACAATTTCTTTAGTTCTCCTTATTTGTCACTGTCCAGTTGGATCTTTCTTCACAAACTTCCCTTAACCACCAACCTACCAGCTATTTCTTTATCAGTTCTTTATTATATCTTTATACAGTATATATAATCTTTACTATTCCTTTAATTTCTAACATTTCTACATACATGATTCCAACCCAGACTAAAACTGATCTTTTTGTACATTAAGTGGTACATTACTATTTCTGTGTGCGGTCAACAATAAAACAATACTATTTACTAATGTCTTAAATCCGATTTTTCTACTATGCCTGAGCATATACTTCCTTTTCATAAATTTAGAAAGCTTGCAATCCCTAGGGATGCAAAATTCTCATAAACTAAAATAGCTGTTATGAACAACTAACATTTTCAAGCTTGGGCCCACAGTGTGCATATAAGCACCATTCTGTGTAATGTACTACCTCTTTTCCTCCTTATTGTCACACAACATCTGGCATGGATTCCCACTAGAGATAATATATCAAACTCTGCTGTTCCTTGCTCTCTGTTTGATGCCCTGTAGCTAATACGGAGCACATCACACTGGCACTTGGAATCGAGTAGCAGCAGCACTGTACTGCTGAGCTGTGTGGGGTAGAGACAATTACAGGAGCATTAGCACTGGCTGCTCGTTCAGAAAATGGTATAGTAGACACAGTCTGCAGATTAATTCTAGGGAAAATTTTATAACATTAGTGTAATGTTATTATTAATTAAAATTGGAATATTTCTATTTAAAGGTAACTTTTCATTGTTTGTTTGGTTTTGATGGTTTGTTTTTTATTTATATATATATTTCTGTCTATCCTCACTTTACTTGTTTGAGTAGCTTTCTTCTGGAGTACTTTATACCAGCTACAAAGAATTAAATGCAAAATATTCCACTTGTTCAAACTCATCCACATACTGTATTCTTTAGCCAGCTGCTACTGTTACTGCTACCTGTCCTTATCCCTTTGCCCAGATTCCAGCTAATCATTTTCCCAATGAGTTTTTTCAAAATGATGGTAACTTCTTAACTAGTTGCTTATATATCTCTTTCTTAAGTTGCTGTTCCAAATAGTCGTTCAAAGGTGTTCTAACCCAACAACATCTGGAACCAAATTAATTGTGAGGTTTAGGTGCCCTCTTAAGTTTAGTGTTTTTTTCAGAAAAGTGGGAAAGATATAGACCTTTCATGATCTACCTACAGTGAACCCTGTCTTACAAAATTACCCTGTCATTTGTCTGTGCTAATGTTATAGAATGACAACAGAATTTAAACTGTTCTCACTAGCAATTGCAGGAGGGGCTTCTTAATTAGGAAATAACACAACGGATGGATTAAGCAAATACATGAAGGGGAATGATATTGAAAATATGAGCTAAAATTATCAGCATGGGTTATTTTTCAGAAGTATTTTATGTATACTCTGCAGTAGCAAGCTGCACTTTTACTATAATTGGGTAGGGAGGTGTTGATAATGGAGTAAATAAACAGTTTAATACAGTAGGCTATCTTTGCCCTTGTAGAATGATTATACAGGGAAAAAAGGGAATTAAGGGCATGGAGTTACTATATTCGTAGCTTTGATGCATTGTTCGTGAAGTTATAACACAAAAATGTTCTACACTTCTGTGACCTTTTATTCAAGGATTTATATTAAATTCAACATCTTGGCATCTTTGGCAACACACTAACATCATGAGGTTTTCTTACAAGGATTTTTTTTAAGTGTTAGAAAACATGATATTGGATTCTCATTTATTTGGTTTTAAGACAACATATTAATAAAGCATGAACTGTACCTCAAGTAGCACTGAATTCCATTTACTACTGCTAGCTATGAATATATACTGACATTTAATTAACTAGATCAATTATTGTTTTTCTAAGGAAAAATAAAGAGAGAAAAGGTATTGCAAACAGTTTCACTTTACTATTAGTGGAAAAAAAAGTGCTAGTTAAACATAGCTATTCTAAAGTGTATGGCACCATAATCCTAAAACAAGGATTAACCTACAGTAGTTACTGGCAAAATTTACATTGGCATCCACAGAATTCTGATGAGCTGTGAATGGGGGTACTTTTCACCCAAATGAAGTTCTCTCTGATTTGTATTGATTCCTAGTGATTCCTTCCTAACAGGAAGATTTAGAATACTCTTATCTTAATAAAAAATAATCACAAAAACAATACTGAAGTATGTTTTGAAAGAGAAATCTCTAGTTAACGAAGGAATGCAAACATTTCACCTCCTCCTAAGAAACTTGAAGACAATATAGAGAACTACAGACTGGTCTCTCTCAGTTCAGTCCCTAGGAAAACCATGGAATGAGATCTTTTGGAAGCAATTTCTGGTCACTTGGAAGAGAAAAAACTGTTTGGGAATGGCCAGCATGAGTTTATCAAGAAGAAATCATTCCTGAGCATCTGATGGCCTGGGAAACAGCTCTGCTCAAAAGGCCTTGAGGGTCTTACCAGACACGAAGTTGATCATGACGTAGCAAAATGCCCTGGTAACAATGAGATCCAAGAGTCTCCTGCACTGTCTTACCAAAAGCACAGCTAGTACAGTACATCAAGGGAAATGACTCTTTTTCTTTAGCCAGCTCTCATTAGACTCAACTACAACAGTGTTTAATTTTTGGTCCCAAATAGAAAGAGATCAGTAATCTATGGAAAGCTTAGTGGAAAACTACTAGGCTGATCAGGGCACTTACTTTTGTGAGCCTGGAGGAGAGGTGACTATGGGGAAATCTTGTAGAAGCTGCTAAACACCTATGGGGAGGTCATCAAGATGAGGTAAGGCTCTTTGCAGGGATTCCTGGTGACACAGAAACAATAGGTGTAAGTTACAGAAAGAAAAAAAAAAAAAAAAAAAAAGAGATTGAGTCTAGATGTAAACACTGCTAAGTAATGAGCACAGTCCAGAATTAGTTCAGTTTGCCAGAGAGGCTGTGCAGTCTCCACTCCTCTGCAGCCTGAGCTGACTTCATTGCTTTGAACATAAGGTAGGATGCCAGCCTCCTGGGGTCCAGATTACCTCAAATTATTGTATGATTCTATACATTTCCATATAAAACATATAAAACATTACAGAAAAATTACGTAAATAATGCTCAGGAGTGGAAAACTGTCCTTCACTTCTAGTACTACATAAAAGTATTGTCAGGGCTGGGAGCATCCCAATAAACCTTAACTCTCCTGAACAGCCTCATGTGGCACGCTGTGTACAATCCCAGCCTGAGTTATTTTGTAGGTGAAATGTACAGCTTCCTTTAACATTAATTCCATGGAGTATGGAACAACAGTAGCCAAATACAACTTCAAATTCTCTACAGTGTTTGCTACCTTATTCAGTGGATATGAAGAACTCTCTGTTCAAATTCAGAGTAGTTTCATTAAGTGGTGCAGAACAGAGATAAGGTTTGACTTAATTTAAGTAGCTTATTATATGGATAGGTACCTTCACTTTTCTTCTCATAATTACCTGATTACACTGGCAATCAGGTATACAAAGAAAATGGCAGAATTAATGAGATTGCTCTTTTGCATATTAAAAAATCATCTGTCAAATGTGCTTTATACTTGTCTAATGACTTCATTAAAAATTCAATGCTTAAACTATGCTATCTTTCTTGATTTCTCATACTCAACTCTTAACATTTTGATGCTTGATGTGTGGATGAAGTTGAACCATATTATCTTCTGTGTGTGAAACTGCTTGTATTTCAGTTACAAGGCAACCAAAGGTTGACTGATAAAAGTGAATCCAAATTCTATGGCAGTAAAGAAGTCAGTATACAGTATTCATATGGGTGTCCAAATAGTGAGTAGCATATGAGAAAAAAAATTGTCTAAGACCCTGCATAAGCTTGTTTTTACTGTGTGACACCATGGTTCTGCTCTTACATCTACCATGCTTGGTTATGTCAAAAATAGTAACTTGAAATGGGCTTTGAGTACATTGTCTTCAGAAAATAAAACTTTCAATGAGAAGTTACTTGAAGATTCCACCTAGAGTCCAACAGTGTAGATGAGGATAATAAATTTAGAATTCATACATCCATTGACATAGATTTTTTTAAAATACAAGTTTTGTTGTTTAGCCGTTCATGAAGTTTGTAGCAGAACTTGTATGTATGATGAGTAGCACACATATTCAGGAAAATGGGTCTTTCAATTACTACTATAAGAAAAGAATCACTGAGCACTCTGTCAACCTGGCGTATCTGTGAAAAGAAACAAGGGGTGAGGTTTGCATTCATTGGCTTTCTCTGTATTCACTGGAATTTTGCCCAGTTTGGCAAAAGAATGGCAAAAAGCAAAGGAGAAAAAAACCTAGTTTTTTTTCTTATTAAATTCCAATATCTGTAATGTTAAATAATTTGAAATCCTTTTAATCCTGAGCAACAGCATTGTCATTCTTATGCTTATCCTTGAGATTATCCTTGTGAACTCTGAAACAGCATAAATGAATGTAAACTACAGAGCAGTGAAGTTTTTCCTTCTCTTAAGCAGAGAAGTTACTAGCAAGTTACTAGACTCTCCTTTGGTACTTCTATTAAAAGTATGCCTGGTGGACAAGCCTGAAAAAAATTATGG
This sequence comes from Corythornis vintsioides, assembly GCA_025447755.1. Lineage (NCBI taxonomy): Eukaryota > Metazoa > Chordata > Aves > Coraciiformes > Alcedinidae > Corythornis > Corythornis vintsioides. The sequence continues at coordinate 8,147 of JAOEGS010023568.1, read as the reverse complement.
AATCATATAAATGGTTTTGGTTGGAAAGGACCTGAAAGATCATCTAGTTCTAACCCCCTGCCTTGGTGGGTTATTCTCTGTTAATGAGACATAAATTGGTAGGAGGAAATTTAAAAGCTATATAGAATGTATTTCACAATTGTAATACATGCATTTAATGGTTTAAAATTATTGGTATTGTGGGTCTCATTTGAGAATAAAGGCTGCCAAATGTAATGTATGTGATGTAAAGAACAGTGACTTTTAGTTGACAAAAGTGAAGTAAATTTCCTACTGTGCTTAAAGCCAGCAAGGTACTTTATTGTAGCTGGCTTTGAAGTGTTTCTGCCTGGGGAGGATTTGGATCCAGTTCAAGGATGGGCAGCATATTCAGTCCTTAACCACAAGTGCAGGGATTATTTCAGCTTGGTTAACAGGCAACACTGTAATAATCCGATTCATATTGTACCTGTTTCCAAATTAGCATCACAGATCCTTTCTTTTAAAATCAGTGATTAGTTTTCCCATCTGCTTCATCTCAGGAAAACATTCCCTTCCCCTTTTCTTTTTCTACCTTGCATACAGATCACATAGTAACTTATAGAAAAAGGTTTGATCCTGACCCTTAAGTACACTTTTACTGATTTTTTTTGGCCGCTTATGTCTTTGTCTCAAGAACACGAAGTCTTAAATAGTGAGAAACAAAAGAATAATTTTCTTAAATCACCTGTTTTCATTATTACAGTGTACTGTGTTTACATTTTCAAACCCTTACTTCCTGTACCTCACCCTGTGTGACCAAACAGGCAAGGTTTGAGAAGAAACTACATAGCAAAGAGGAGACATTCTTGTTTAACAGGTTGCTGCAATGATAGCCTCCCTCTACTCCTTCAAAGAATGGAAGCTTAAAGGGATATTTTAAGCCAAAGTGGCTATTTTACTTGAAGTAGATTAAGTTCTTGTGTCCTTTTCTTCTGGCAGAACCAAAAAGCTTCCAGAAGCCAAGTACATAATCACATGAACACTTCCATTTTATTTCCTTGTTTTCATTATTCCATAATCACATATTTAATAGCCTCTGTTTTCTCTAGCCTGAAGATCAATATGGTGATCAAACTCAGCAGGTCTACTGCCTCTACTTTTATACTTCACCACACACTGACCTGTACTAAATGCCCTGCAGTGGAAGAAAGCTCAGGAAGAGAACTTAATACATTTACTTACAGAAGTTAACAACATTTAGGTAAGTCCAGGCTAAATGTAGGTAGATCATGTAACAAGGACTAAGACACCATAGGACAAGAGCCAGAATGTGCACTGTTTTGAGGTTATGGTTTGGAAAGCACTGCAGCCTCACAGCCACCACTAAATGTTGACTGGAAGGTATCTTTTTCCTCTCTTCAAAATTTTCATCCTCTAATTCTACCAAAAAAAGATTTGCCATATAACAATATAAATCTGATCTATAGTTGGATACAGAACATCCACACAGGATTTATATACCCAACACACCTTTTCACACTGGATTGTTTCAGAGGAAATACACTGTAACAAGGGTATTTCAATACTTTTTGAATAAGTGAAAGTCTCACTATTTATCTCAAATTAAACTGTAAGAAAGTTATAAGGAATTGCAACAAAAGCACAGACTCTCAGAAGTGTCTTTTTTTTAAAAAATCTGTACTTGATTTTTAAAATTTGCCTTAAAGTTTGGTATTTCTGAGATAAATAAATAATGTAGTAAATATCATTTTTAACAGATTTGAAATGCCTGCATAACAATTAAACTAATTTTATCAGATAATTATTTTTAGAAATAACATGGAAGAAAAATATTGAGCAATTTCTACATCAGTTTTTTCCATATGTATTTTAAGAGATATCCTGAGTTGTGTTACATACAATATATATATAATACAATAAAAAGGATGCAGAATAAAAAAGTAACCTAAATAATTTAGTTCAGTTCTTGAAATTAACTTCCAGTAATTTCAAAATTTTGCCAGAAAGTTCTTAAAATCCTGCATACAGCTTTTCTAGATTTTCAGATTTAAAATATTCTGTTTTCATGAAGCACACTCTTTACTCACTGAAATTAGTCTCTCTAAGCCTCTTAAACATTATCCTGCTTCACTCTAAATTTAGAGCAGAAACAGTTAATGAACTTTCCCATCTTCCAGCAATACATTTGGGTAATCTTATTATACCTGACTAGTATCAGGCATACTGGAAGTTGATAGCTAGGTCCTAATCTCATCTTTATCTATCATAATAGTCTTACAGAGTATTGTGATATATCCACAATTATAAATTATGCTTAAGTAAATTATCCCCTAACACTGATGCTGCTTAGTGCATCAGTTTAAAGACAGAGATTTTTTTTGCTTAAGTCAAAAAAAACCAGCATTTGCTTGGGAAGACAAAAGGTAGTTTGTCCTGAGTCAAACTCTGAGAAGAAGAAATTATACAAGATTCAGCACATAGCAATTGACAGCGATAATATTGCTGATATTGCTGTTTCTTACGCTGATATTGCTGTTTCTTACAGTAACCTTAAAGGTGTATTGTTGAATATCAACAAAGAAGTTTTCAGTTGTTAAAAACAATAGTATACATTAGCCTCTTTTAATAACTGGCATTGGAAACAAAAATGAACACAACATCTAGTAATAGCTAATACAAAAAAGATTAACCATCTTTTCAGAGACAACTTGCTCTTATTTCTCTATTCCCCTTATTTACACAGAGGGAAGCAAATGCAGGCCCTCTTAATCACACATGCACTTGAACTTGGTCATGCACCATCCACTTTATTCTTTAAAAAAGCCCCAAGAAATAAAAATCCACCTTGAATTTGTTAACTTTATCAAAATATTTACTAAAAGGTGTATTTATTAATGTAAAATCTACCTCAATTTTGAGCAGATCCCACTACCTAGATTCCTAGCCTATGGGTATATTTCCATTAACATTTCCATAATGAGGAGCTGACAGCTGCCCTGAAACCGTGAAGGTAATTACTTTTAAAAGCCTTTGACCCCAGGACTCTAGTCATGTACAGATAGTTCGTATTCCCTCTTCTTTTCTCATTCCACATATTTTCTCCACAGAGAGAAGTCTATTTACATAGAAATTGCAAAAATAACCTTTTATGAATATAGTACGTACTGTGTGCTTTATTTGTACCATTTTCCCTCTTAGGTCTTGTGAAGGATGAACATTACAATAATTCATACATATTCATAGAGCAATATTGTAGGCTAATTCTCACAAGGCTGTTATTATTCACAACTTATAAATGAATTATTAATAGCTACTCAAATCTATAAATAATCATTGTATAGTAGGCTTTGTAGGTGAAATTAAGTCATTTAACTAGAGTACAATGAAGCATATGAAAAACGTAATATCAAGTGTACTTTCTTTTACCATAAACTTGAAACAGAGATTATAACATCAGCCAGAACACACGGGTCGCAACACTCTGAGCTTTGTCATTCAGCCAATTCCCAAACCATCCCACAGGCCACTCATTCAACCCACACTTCCTGAGCTTTCATATGAGAATGTTATGGGAGATGGTGTCAAAAGCCTTGCTGAGGTCAAGGTAGAAAGCATCCACTGCTCTCCATCTACCCAGCTAGTCGCATCATCATAGAAATCTATCAGATGGGTCAACATGGATTTCTCCTTACTGAATCCATAATGACTATTCCTGTTAACTTTCTTTTCCTCCATGTGCTTAGACATGACCTTCAGAATAAGCTGCTCCATCACCTTCCCAGGGATGGAGGTGAGGCTGACCAATCCTCCTTTTGTTGTTAATGAACTTCTAGAAACATTTTTTATTATCCCTAACAGCTGTAGCCAGGTCAAACTTTCTGTGTGCTTTGGCTCTCCTAATTTTCTCCCTGAATAGCTTCACTGCACCTTTATAGTCTTCATGAGAGACCTGCCCTCTTCTCTAAAGGTCAGAGACTCTCTTTCTGCACTTGAGGTCCACCCAAAGGCCCTATTTAGCCAGGCCAGTCTCCTTCACCACCTACTTGATTTTTGGCACATGGGGACAGATTGTTCCTGTGCCTTTAAGGCTTCTCTCTTGAAGTATGTCCAGCCTTCCTGGGCTCATATCCTTCAGGGCAGCCTCCCAAGGGACTTGTCAATCAGTCTCCTGAACAGGTCAAAGTTTGCCTTCTGGAAGTCTAAAGTGGCAGCTTTACTAACTCCTCTCCTTGTTTCTCCAAGTACTGAGAACTCAATCATCTCATTTGGATGAGAAGCTGGACATGAGCCAGCAGTGTGCAATTGCAGCCAAGAAGGCCAATTGCATCCTGGGCTGCATCAAGAGAACTGTGACCAACAGATGGAGAGAAGTAATTCTGCCCCTCTACTCTGCTCTGGTGAGACCTCACCTGGAGTACTGCATCCAGTTCTGGAGCCCTCAACATAGGAAAGACATGGACCTGATGGAGAGGGTCCAAAGGAGGGCAACAAAAGATGATCAGAGGGCTGAAACACTTCTCTTATGAGGACAGACTGAAGGAGCTGGGGTTGTTCAGCTTAGAGAAGAGAAGGCTCTGGGAAGATCTTATAGCCACCTTCCAGTATCTGAAGGGGGCCTACAGGAAGGCTGGAAAGGGGCTGTTTACAAGGGCCTCTAGTGAAAGGACAAGGGGTAATGGGTTTAAATTATAGAAGAGTAGATTTAGACTAGATATCAGGAAGAAGTACTTTACCTTGAGGGTGGTAGAGCAGTGGAATAGGCTCCCCAGAGAGGTGGTTGGGGCACCATCCCTGGAGATATTCAAGGTGAAGCTGGACAAGGCTCTGAGCAGCCTGGTCTAGTTAAGGGTGTTGCTGCTCACTGCAGGGGGGCTGGACTAGATGACCTTTGGAGGTCCCTTCTGTCCGTAAACATTCTATGATTCATGGTGACTGTATCCTAGACAGCCTCCAACCCTTACGTCCCCCACAAGTTCTTCCCTGTTCACAAGCAGCAGGTCCAGGAGGGCACTTTCCTGGTCAGTTCACTTACCTGCTGTGTGAAGTTGTCCTCCACACATTCCAGGAACCTCTTGGATTGTTCTCTCTCTGCTGTTTCTATTCCCAGCAGATACCCAGGAAGTTAAAGTCCCCCACAAGAACAATGGCAAGTGACTGAGATTTCTCCCAGCTGCTTACAGAAAGCTTCATTCACCCCACTGGAAGGTCTATAGCAGACTCCTACAGCAATATCAGCTTTATTGGTTCTTAACATAATCCAAACACTCTCAGCCTCGTCTATCACAATACTTGATTTCTGAGCTCTCATAGCATTCTCTAACATACAGGGCACAAGATTACCAAGTGTTACAATGGGCAGGATTTTTTTAAAAGATCAGTGTTAGGAGAAAAACTGTAATGAAACTAAAACAAAAATAGTCTTGAACCAGAAAGTTTGACAAAGAACTTTTTTTAAATGAGTTTTTTTTTAAGTACATCCTAGTTAAAATTAAAAATAAACACTTGGGTTTGTCCTGAAATATTTGTCCTCTTGAAAATTGTAACATCAAATAATAAGTGAATATTTCTGAAATGCTGAGACACTCTGGAGACAAAACAGGAAGGCAGACAGAAGGAAAGGTGAAAAATGCCTGTATTCTCAAAGAAAATATAGTGTTCTTGTCATGCTGAAATACGTTTTCAGAAAATGGAAATCCAACTGTGTTGAATCCAACAGAAAACATTAAATACCTTAGAGAAGAAAATGGGTAGTGGAAACAAGAAATTGAAAGTGGACATTTAAGTTGAAAAGAAGATAAGATAAATATCATGGGTTATTCAATTTGAGAATTGGGAAAATCTGGTAAAGATCAGCTGCACTGTGACTTAGTGCAATGAAATACATTCCTAATCAACACTGAGAATAGCTTAATACAGATAAATTATAACTATGGTTAAGAACAGGAATATAGAGAAGAAAAATTATTCTTAAAGGGCACAATCTATTTTACCCTTCTTTTTAAGATATTTTCATCAACTGAAACATGTGTGAAAAGAAGTCACATAAACATACAAGAGCCAGATAAAGGAATGGCTAAAATGCTACCCACAAAATCTCATGAACATACTTTTATTGTGAATGACATGAGAGCTACATTACTTGGAACTAGGCAAGAAGAAGACTAACAGAAACGGTTTTAACTGCACCACAGCAATAAATTTATTATCATATATCTTGAGTGGAACTGATGTTAGAAATATTTCGCATGTAAATACCCTTACTAACATCTGAGAAGACGATGAAGAGCTTTTCAGAATTTTATAAAGCTTCTGACATGGGCAGTACAATGGTAGATAAAATTCCCTGTTGAAAAGACAAGGACATCCATAAACTGTCCTAGAACAAAACATTTTAAAACAAAGAAATGTTTAGACAAAATCTTTCTTGCATTCTAATAATTGGTTTTTGGTTGGTTTTTGTTGTTGTCATTGTTGAAAAAAAAAGAGAAGGGTTTATTGAGAAATTATTCCAGTAAAAAATTCCATTTCCCAGAAATTGAATGGAGATGAAATTAAGGTTCCATTGAATTAGTGGGAATGTCAGTGTCTCTTCTACCAAGAAACTAGCAATAGGACAAGAAATAATGGCTTAAGTTGCACCAGGGGAGGTTTAGATTAAACATTGGGAAAAATTTCTGTACAGAAAGAGTATTTAGGCATTGGAGCAGGTGCTGCTCAGGGAGGTGGCTGAATCACCATGCTCGGAAGTGTTCAAAAACCTTGTAGATGTGACACTTCAAGACATGGCTTAGTGGTCATTATAATGTTGGACAGACAGACTTGATTTTGGAGGTCTTTTCCAACCTTAATGATTCTATTACTACAGCCTTAGTTTTTCTTCTACCTTATTCTGAAGACAAAAGGTGATGGATGCTGTTAAGCAAAGAAGGCCTAACCAGACAAAACCCTGGACTCAATCAGAGAGTCTCTCCATTCCTACATTTCTATGGTAATCTTTTCCCTACCTTGAACCAATGCTCTGCCTCCATAATTATCCTTTTTCTCTTGTTTCTTCCTTCTTTGTCAGTCTAGTAAATTTGGAAAGGGAAAAATAAAAATCAGCAACAAAATGTTATGTGTTATGTGATAAAGAGTTATGTGATTACATAACCTTTTTTTTTTTTTTGCTAGTGCTCATGCAATTGCCAATTATTGCAGCTGTCATATTAATTCTACAGAATAAAGCAAAAACAAATACAAGCACTTTCTTCTACAAGTTTTGCAGGATAGTTGTAGTAAGCATCTGTGAGGCCATATGGATAGTCTTTCTTTATTTATATGTTATGAACTGAAGGACATTGTGTCTGAAAAAAAAGTTCATATAATTTACAGAGAAAATGACAGGTATCACCCAAAACATAGCTGTAAAACTACACAGTATACAAAGATGTCATGTAGTACTGGTAAATATGAAATATGTAGAAAACGTATCTATGAAATTTCACAGCAAAAAGTAGAAGAAAATATTTTTTAAATATAAGTTTAGGTTACTAATAATAGTTCAGGCTGCTTCATAGGCAGAAACATACTGTACTAATACATGCAACAAAACTATTACTTACCTTGTCACAGCCATTTGTCATTTTCAACCATCACAGTATCACAGAATGTTAGGGGTTGGAAGGGACCTAGAAGATCATCTAGTCCAACCCCAATGCCAGTGCAGGATCACCTAGACCAAGTCACCCAGGAACAGATCCAGGAAGGTCTTGGGTGTCTTCAGAGAAGGAAACTCCACAACCTCCCTGGGAAGCCCGTTCCAGAGATCTGTCACCTTCACTGGGAAAAAGTTTTTCCTTGTGTTTACTCTAAACCTCTTGTGCTCCAACTTGCTCCCATTGCATCTTGTCATTGTCCTGTCATTGGATGACATTGAGAAAAGTCTGGCTCCATCCTCTCTACACTCACCCTTAACATATTTATAGATATTAATGAGGTCCCCCCTCAGTCAACCCCAGCTCTCTTAGCCCCTCCTCATAAGGGAGATGCTCCACTCCATCATCTTGGTAGCCCTGCACTGGACCCTTTCCAGTAGTTCTCTGTCTTTCCTGAACTGGGGTGTCCAAAACTGGACACAGTATTCCAGGTGGGGCCTCACCAACACAGAGTAGAGGGGGAGGAGAACC
>JAOEGS010023566.1:20601-44828 GCA_025447755.1 Corythornis vintsioides | reverse complement strand
CGGGCAGGGGGGTTGGACTAGATGATTTTCTAGGTCCCTTCCAACCCCTAATATCTATGAATCTATGAATCTATGAAGGTGCTCCAGCCCTCCAGATATTTGCAACACATAACAGGAAACTGTATTTTCTTTATTGTAGCTTTGAAATGAGGGTAATAGATAGGGTAATAGACTACCTGCTGATCGGGTATAAAAACATAACTATTTTTTCCTATAAAACATAGGTGGTTCTATTTAAACTGTGGGGAGCTCACTAAGTGAGATAGCCCTTAATGGACTCTGTTATAGAAGATGTATTCTAACCAGTGACTAATTTTTCACTTGCTGATGGACTGCTGAGGATCTGAACAGGAAAAGAGGTGTGCCCACTACAGTGGGAAGGCACGTGTGTGAAGCAGGGTATAATGGCCAGAGTAAAATACTTTTTTTCCAGTGTACATTAGAATTTCATCAGGTTGGGTTTTGCAGCTGCTTTCCCTACCTTTTCTTTAAAGATAAACTGAAAAGCTTAGTTTGTTTATCTGACTGTGTTAAACGCATGTATTAGTTGTACACTATAGCTTGGCTTCCCTAGAAAACCTTACAGGCAATACGGGGGAAAAAAAAAAAAAAGCACCATTGGTTTTAAATGAAGACAATACTGATAACCATTACGGTGATGTGACTTGGGCTAAACAGTATCTAAGTGCCGAGCTGAGGCGTTTTTTGCTGTAAAGATACAGTGTAGAGATGCTGCGGTAAAGAGTTTTTTCCGTTTGTGTCCCAGCACTGGGGAAGGGCCCACGTCAAGGGGCAAGACTCTGCCCAGGGCTCTGCAGCAGGGCTGGCCGTTGGCGCTCGTTAAGACACTCGCGTCTGCTCGAGGGGCAAAGCCCAGCGACAGGCTGAGCGGGTGCCACTGCTGCACCAACGGGCGGGACGGCACGGCGGCTCTGACTCGAGGGGAAGTGGAGTTCGAGGGGAGACCGGTCCTTCCCTTCTCCGCTGCTCCGGCCCCTCTCGGCTTAGGGGGCGGGCAGGTTAGTGCGGCGCGGACACGCCCGGCCGGTAGTTGCCCGGCGTAGGCAGCGGCTGCTGCAGATCCTTGGCCGGGCGAGGAGGCGACGTCGGGGGCGTGTGGCCGGCTCCCCGTCGGGAGATGCGGTTCCGGCACGGCCCGCTTCTGATAGCGCTGTGCCTGGGATTCTCCTTCCCCCTGCTGTGGTACGCGGCGTGGCAGGGGAGCCAGGGTAAGAGCGGGCACCGGCCGTGGGGGCGAGGCGAGGGACGTCGGTGCGCGAAGGGTGGGTGGACCGGCTCGGCAGCACCTGCTGCCTCTCTCTCGCCGGGCCGTCGGGGGCACGGCGGCGCTGGGCTCCCTTCTCCCGGCTGCGCCCGACGGCCTGGGTCCGCCTGCCTGGAACGGCCACCTGAGGCGGGGCGGAGGCACCGGGAGGAGCGGGGCCATCCCGGCGGGCAGCAGCAGGGGGGCGCCGCGGGGACGTCCCCCTCCCGGAGCTCCTTTCTGCCGCGGAAGGAGGGCTGGTAACAGCTGCGCTGCCGGCGTGCGGTGTAGGGACTGTACCCCGTCTCCGAGGAGCTGATTTCTCCGCTAGAGCCCCCGCGGTTCGGTGCTGGGCGGCAGCCCCGCTGGGCTCTCACGGCAGCGGGTGTGCTGGAGAAGCGAGGAACCGTGCGCGACAAGGAGGTTTGGCCAGGCGTGAGGTTAAGGGTGCAGGTATCGCCTGTTCCCCACGGTCCTAGTTTCTAGGCACCTGGTTCCAAACTTGCGTAACAGCTTACGGGGTTGGATCCTTGCAATAAATCTGTCCAATGAAGAAAACAAACAAATTTAAGAAACAGTTTTAATAGAAGTTCCTAAGAATCGTTCTGCATTAGGATGGAAAAGGTGAAGGCTGTGACTGTCGCTTTTTAAATGTTTTTGTCGTGAATATTACCCAGGGAAGGCAAAGTATCATTATTCATTCTGCAGTTGTATTTGTGCCTCGTGTACAGTCACTTTTTGACGTGCATGTTTCCAGGACCAGAATGTGATAATCAATTCCATTAAAAAAAAAAAAAGTCTTTACATTTTTCCTTATAATCTTTCAAATTACATCATATCTTTTTTAATAGGTTATATAGGTAGCACATGTTGGATAAACCTACAAAAATTTGTGTCTAAGAATTTCTGAGCTTATATAGGAAAAAAAACTGATGCTATTTCTGAAAATAATTTAGAAGATTCCTGCAAATAGCACACCTGAGGCCTGCAGACATGGCTTGCTGTGTGACTGTTTGGCATGAGGGAGAGAGAGGGGATCTCTAAATGCTTCCTACACACACCTACCTGTACAAAAGGTCTGATTTTATAGATGCAGATAAATTAGAATAAACTAGTAATTTCTGGGATGAACACAGGATCTAATTAGCTTTTAATTTGCTCATATTAATTGCTTCTGTAAGAAATAGAAGTAGAGATCTTGGCCCCACAACAGAACACTGAGTTGGGGCAGTGCTGATCTTTTTGTCCTCCCCATTTCTTGTTAACTGTATGGCTGTTTATCTCACAACCCATGACACTTTTTTCAGTGGCAGTTCTGCTAGGAGTGGGGAAGGAGAAACAGAAGTAACAGGAGGGTGTGTCCAAAGAAACCAAGATCCAAGAGATGATAGAATGAAAGCGTTTGTCCCATCCACAGTTACCACCCCATCACCACGTCCTCTGTGACTTGTGTTTTGTGACTCCTCGTTGCTGAAATTCCATTTTCACTCCACATTTTTTTTTTTGTTTTTCACCACTGACATACTGTGCAGGGGTATTTTTCTTGGAGTAATTTTTTGTTTTGTTTTTTTGTTGGTTTCGTGTGTGTGTTTGAAGGGTAATATGTATTGTGGTATATCTGTATATGTGTTTTTAAACTTTTTCCACTGTTGTCATCTCCTTCACAGTAAACAGAATAACTAATTCCTCTCAATATCATTTTCCTTATTATTAGCACCTGTTTTCTTAATAATTTTTTAACTTTTACAAATGTAAAAAATATATGAACTTTATTTTTCTGTGGTCTTTGCTTCTGAGTGTTGTTAGATGCCTTCTACCCATCAAAAAAAACCCACCAAAAACAACATGCCAGGAACACTGCTGTGTTGTTACCTTTTTCCACAGAGAGGCATTGGGAGCATGTCAGCTAATGCTCTATTGTCACAGAATATCTATTTGTATATGTGGTTTGAAATTAGTCTTTTTCTCTGAAAACAGGCAGATAACCTCTGTTTAGACATTGCTATACTTCTCTACTTGCTTTCTCTTCTGAACTTGCCTCTCCATGGACATGTCTATAACACTACAGGAGTTCCCATTTTCTCACATCTCAAACTGTGATGTTTTCTTTCTTTTCTAATGCCCTTTTTGAGTATCCCACCTGTTACTGAGAGGTCAAGTACTGTTGCACCTTGGTCAGTTCCCATCTCTTTCACTCGTTTGTCAAATGTTCTTAGGTTCATTTTTTTTCACACATTTGTTAAATCTCCACTTTAGTCTCCTTAACTGCTTTGTTCATTAAAACATTTCATCTGCTCTTGATCTTTAACTAGAACATTTCACACAAAACAGCACTTGTCTGCAGTATTCCAGTTCTTTTTTGCTTGGATGATGGATACGTTTGGATAGCAAATAAACTCCTTTGCTTGTTGTACAACTAGGACAGGGCATCCTAGCTCAAGACTAGTGGTCTTAAGTACTTACATAGTATGAAAATTATATAATAACCCTGTAAATTATTGTTCAGTTTGTCTGCAGCTTCAGAGCCTTTCAATCCCTGAGTGTTAGCTTGAAGTATAAATCTGACATTGGCTCTATCCTTATTTCTGTACAAATAAAAATAGTTAGGTTAACCCAGCAACCTTTAACTGCCTTATATGAAGGAGCTAGTTAACTTGTGACCCTGTAGTTGGATTGTGTTTGCTGCCAGTGACAGCTGAAAATAATGGGCTGTTTGGAACTGGTTGTAACTACTCAGTGCTGCTTGGAGTGTTGACATGCAGTTGTGAGACTTGAGTACAGGCAACTTGAACAGGCATGGCAGGGAAGATGTTCCTGAATCACTTGTGCACTTAAAAATGAAAGTTCAGAATCTACCAAACAGCTGTTGTGGATTATAGCTGCATTTTAGCTATTCTTACAAAGATGTTTTCCTGTTCACTTTTTCCGTTGCTTTAGAAATATAAGCAGAGGTTTCACGGTAAATAAATAAATAAATATTTTTATTTGCCAAAAAAAATATAAAGCTATAAAAAGTAATTAGGGAGACAATTGGTATGTACCAGATCCTCGGCAAAGCCTGATACTGTATAAACAAGCATGGTGATTCCTTCAGCATCCTCTAGAGCGCTTGCGAGCACAGGCTGCTATTAACAGATCACCAGATGGGCTGCTGTAGCAATACCTGTCCCACGTCCTGCACGGTTTTGTTGTGAGCGTTTTGGTCCCTCCCCAGGCCCTGAGCAAAATCTGTCTCAGGCAACCAGTTTGCATCTGAGGCTAAGAAAGGCTGTTACCAGGATGATATCAATGTTCCCTGTTGTGAAACTGAGTTACAATCCACCTTCTAGTTCACCTGACCAAAAGAATTTATTCTCATGTAAATAGTCTTTATACAGATCTGTAGTTATGGAAAGTAGTATACAACTTACAATATGTGTAGGGATTTTCTCACACAATTTGAGCTGCTGTTTTCCGTGTAAATATAAATCAACAAGAAATATCACAGGTATACAAAAATTTGGAAGTAAACATAAGGAGGTAATAAATTCTACCTCTACCTTGAAAAACAGTCAAAGAGAAGGCAAGAGTGCATGATAAACTCATTGTGAACGTGCATAAAGTTTCTTCAGAGGACGAATTATTCCTGAATAAAAGGAAATTTTGGTGTCTTGGCTGAATATCAATGAATTTTTTACAAGTAATGGCAATGAGGTTAATAGGATCATCTCACCTGGCACCACTTCATGTTGCTGGTAAGGGTTGAAAGATTAGTTCTCTTTGAATTGATTTGTAACATGTTGCTGCTTTCTTCACCTAAATTTGCAGGATACTTTAACCAAGTAAATTAAAATTAAGCTTTGTCTAGAAGTCAGGAAAAAGTGATGCTAACATATAATGTCACAAGGACCTAAGCATGTTAATATGTATAGATTTTTAGCCAAACATTGAGAAACCTGGATTTCTTTAGTTTCCTTTTTTGGTGAGTTAAAACTGTTCATACTTGATTACATTCACAGATGTATACTTAAAGTTTTATTGAACTGGTTAACATACAAAAATTTTCATTATTTCACCAAACCTTTCATCAGGAAAGGGCTACAAAGGGTTAAAAAGATATTCCAATAATAGTAGGTTGGGGTTTTTTTGTTGAAATATACTAAAGTACATGCTGGCCCAAACAGCTGATGACACATGTTAGTTACAAAAATCTGTCCACCCTGTGATGCTTTGCTTTGGCTCCTGCTGTGAACCCATCCAAGCTCAGCCACCTAGGAGAGTCTGTCATTTGTGATGGAGTTCTTTGCAGGTTTCCTATCCAGACCCAACTGCAGCACTCTGCCTCAAAGCTTCAATTAAATAGTGGCAAACTGACAGATTTGATGAGGAGCTGTGAATGGCATGGTTCTCAGTTCAACCAATACAGTTTACCCAGATTTATGAACATGCAAAATCCTATTTTTGTGCCTTATCTAGGCCCATGAGTCTAAATTTAACCACCATTTTCCCAGTTGTCCCAGCTGACTGGTAGATTACATCTTCCCTCCCAGTCTTCATGCATACTTTTTCTTCTTCCAGTGGACCTGAGAGCATACAGAGATTTTTGCCTTGACATGCAGCAGGATGTGGCTGAAATGCACATTGTGGTAAGGGAAGAGCTTCCCCAGTCCACCGATTGCTTGTTCAGTTTCTTTGTGTAGTTGTCCATTTAGGTATTAAAAAAAAAAGGCCCCAAATATACAACAACCTCAAATGGACTTAAGACTTAGTATATACTAATTCCAGATTTTATCTCAAAATTCATATCCACACTTACAAAAGCTGTATAGTTTTACTGGCTTCTAAATGTGTAATTTACTGAACTAAGAGTCTCCTGCTTCTTGCTATTACTTCAGGTGGAATAGTGGCTGCCTTGTCCTCAAAAGTAGAGGAATTGAGTCATAAATCCTATAAAGATTCAGGTACGAAATGAGACTAGTTACTGTTGGTTTTTGTAGAGGAAGGGATAGGGAACGTTTCAGACCTCTCTTTGTTTGCTGTTTAGTGTCTCATCGCAACCTGTACTTAAGCAAGTGTAAACATACGACCTTTATGCTTTCCTAATGTTGTGCAGAGTCTTGAGGAGAACTTGAGGCCTGAATACCCAGAAATACTTTAGTTACTGGCTAGGCATTTAATTAAATGGGTGTATGAATGAGTGACGTCAGGCAGAACAGTAAAAATATTTCAAATGCTAACCAGAGCAAAGCAATAACTGTTGCTTGACATGAATGAGTACTTTTTATTTATCTGATAAAGGCCATATTCAAATCAGAATTTTCCACTGCTATTAAGAACCTGTATCATGTTGCTAACATTACTATGTTAAAACCAAAATATAGAAATTATGGGTAAACACCGTACAATATCCATTCATTTTGAGTAGTTTTCCACTGTTGCTCTCCTATATAATGATGTTGTGTATGAATGTTTTAAGATCAATTTTCAGTACATTCTAATATAGGAGAAGACTCAGTTTTAAAATTAGGATTGTTCTCCAACATTTAAGAAAATACTATGTTGTAATCTCTTGGAAACAAGTTTGCTTATCTATTTTCAGTTATCTACTTTTCAGATATAGTTTGTACGTGGTTTAGTAAGAAGTTTTCTATTCCAAACCCAATGTTTATTATATGTCCGTGTTTATTGCAAATTAGAATGTGTTTTTTAAATTCAGTTATTAACTTTGATGTGCCTTTAACTTTCTCTTTGTTCGTTTTAATACCTGAAAGTGATTCTAATTTTCTTAGTATATCCTCTGTATGGGCATGGAAGAACCCTAACTTCCTCCCCAGGTTGCTGACACACCACTTTGCTTTGGTCACTGGGTCAATGCAGTGTTTCTCCATTGCCTGCCACAGTCTGAAAGCTCCTGATGAGTGATCAGTATCAAAGATAAGTAGATGCACTGGCAGTGCACACTGCTGCCTGGTTCCTTTGCTTGCTCAGATGCCTACATAGAGAGCTGTGAAAGCATGGCAGGGGAGTTCTTGCTGCATGATAAGCCCTGTGTTTTGGCTTTCCAAGCTTGCATGTTTCATTCTGCTATGTCACAGCTGGCCAAGGTTTCAGCCAGACAGCTAAGAAGTGTGCCTGCCTAAAATGAATCTTTCTCCTCATACTTGTAGCCTTTGCCACAGCAATAGCCCGCCCCTACAGCTCAGTTGCCATCAACACATGGACAGGACAGATGAGTGGAAACAATTAGAAGCTTCACAAGGCACTGGTGAGGCCACACCTTGATTGTTGCATTCAGTTCTGGGCCCCTCAATATAAGAAGGACATAGAAGAGCTGGAGCATGTCCCTAAAAGGGCAGCGAGGCTTGTCAAGGACCTGAAGCACAAGTCCTGTGAGGAGAGGCTGAGGGAGTTGGAATTGTTTAATCTGGAGGAAGCTGAAGGGAGACCTCTCTCTACAACTCCCTGAAAGGAGGCTGGAGCAAGGAGGGGGACAGCTTCTCCTCCCTGGTGGCATGTGAGGGACCAGAGAGCTGTGACAGGGAAGGTTTAAGCTGGATATTAGGAAACATTTCTCCACTGAAAGGGTTGTCAAACATTGGAATGATCTGCCCCGGGCAGTGGTGGAGTCACCATCCCTGGAGGCATTTAAATGGTGCATAGACCTGGTGCTCAGGGACATGGTATGGTGGTGAGCTTGGGTCAGAGGTTGGACTAGCTGATCTTGAGGGTCTCTTCCAACCAAAGACATTCTGTAATTCTTAACCTGCTCACTTAACTTTCTCTTTTTCAACTGTGTAAAATAAAGTAGCCTAAGCACTGACTTCAGAAGCTCCTGAAGATTTAAGATATGCGTTATGGCTCCCCATGTCCTGTGCTTAAAGCTCAATAATCCCAAATTCTGGCCCAAATTAAACATAACAAGTGAATGTACCCAGTGCAAGTGAAGTGGCTTCAGACTGTATTGTATTTCTTTTGTCTGTTGGGAGTCACAAATATAATGCTATAAATAAAATATTTTAAAGTAATTCACAAATTCAGGAAGGCATCCTTACCTGGAAAGGTGCTTAACTATCCTTACACTTGAGCTTATTGTTTAGTTGAAGTGTTTGTGTAAGAACTGGTTGTTCTGAGCTAGCAGAGGTATTGTTTGGGGGACATTTTTTCACCTCCTTCCTCTGAGAGAACAAGGCTCAAGTTTGCAAAATGAGTAACAAGATTTAGAAAGGTCTGGTTTAGATCAGTTACTGGAAGATAACAAACCAGCACAGTTAATAGTGCAACACATGCCTCAGTGGTTTAATATGCTTCGTTAAGCTGAATAGCGAGCAGTGGCTCCAAGCACAGAGTATTACAAGATCTTTTGCAGTGTGCTTATGTATTTTTCTTCTAAAGAGGACATTAACCAAAATTCAGTTTCTAAAAGATAGTGTCTTTAAGTACAATGAACAGTATAGCTTTTAATCAGAAAAAAAAGAACAAGAGTCACTGTAAGGCTATGGGGTGATTTCTTCCCTCCTTTTTATCACTCCCAATTTTCCTTTTCTTCCTTTTCTGAATACTAGGAGAAGGTAGTGATTAATTGTTCCTTAGATATTGGTAGAAATCAATTGTTAATAAAAATGGAAGCATTTATGATAATAGGAAGGAGATGTTTATGGAGTTCAGGGAAATAATTTGGATTTTAGAATGGGTATTTACTTTTGAGATTAGTATTGTTTCTAAATAGTTTCAGTTTCTGGTGCCAAAAGTTATGTATATATATTTATTAGGATATAAGACAAGGTTGCATTTAAAACCATTTAAGTATTGCCATATTAGAATTAACCATATCCATAAGTATACAACCTGTAGTAAACAGAAGAAGTGATGTCATAGAGCTGAACATTTGTTGCAAAAGCTTTGAGCTATCACTGATTGGTGGTGTGGGGTTTTTTTTTGCCTTCCCTGGCTTTTAGCTAGTGTAACCTCACTGAAATTTCCTAGTAGGACTTTCTTAGCCCAGCAGAGTGATTCATCTTTAGCTCACCAAGGGGAAAGGAAGCTTTTACTTCCATTTACTTTTTGTAGTTTAGCCACAGGTCCTCTTCTTGCTGTTTCCCAGTTTCATCCTGAGACTCCCCGTTGCTGACAGGACCATTGGTCTCCAAGTCAGGCTGTTGCTGGGATCAGACAGTGTTTCAAGCTCCTCTCCTCACCGTCCTTGCCAGTGAGCTGTATCTGTGAAAATGCCCCATCTGCTGCTTTCCAAGCAAGCTATTGCCAGCAGCTGGTTTAGTTCTGTGTAGATCCTTAGCTAAAGAGCAAAATTTTTCACACACACACATGCACACACACATGCACACAAATGCATTGAAGTATTTTGTCTTCATAATGCTTCTAGTTTTATCTTATTAGCTTGCAACAGTTGTATCAGTAATAAATACTGTTCGTGACAGTACCTCATTCCATAGTAAAATGCAAAAGGTTCAGTACTGCTTTCCAAACTTTTTTTTTTGTTGTTGCCAGAGGTTTACTAACATTAATACTGCTCATTGACAGGTGCTCTAGTAACACAGTTTATGTTCTGTTTCAAACTGTGGATGATGTGAACTCATTCTTCTCTAAGGGTGAGTGAATACTAGGTTCTTTTGTCAAACCCCAGCTGTCAGAAACGAGTGAGATAAGCAATTACTGATAGTCTTGTTCTACTGTCTGCAGATAGGCTTCAATTCTGAAAGACTCAAAAAGATGGTTTCCCTCTTCTGGCCTGAAGAAATAGATAAGGCCGATAGCAATGACATTTGCTTTGGGTGAATTCAGTGATATCTGAGTATTGACCTTTTACTTGTCAGAGGCACCTATGATGTTTTGGTTGGCTCACTTGTCAGCAAGCAAATAAAACTACAGTTACTTGGTGCTTAACAAAATGTCAGCCCAGTAGTGATGCCAGTAGTTTTGAGTCACACTGACACTGGATAGCTGTAACACTGTAAAGGGCCTACAATGTTATTATTTATCTGCAGTTTCTTTACTGATTTCTGCTATAATACAGTTGTACTGAGGGGAGTTTTAATTTGGTAACAAAATCTTATGCTATTACAGCACTGGTAATGTCAATGGAACAACACTTTTCAGCATATAATTATGAAACACATTATTACAAAATGATTACTGATTCCCTTTACAGAAGCAGTAAGTTGCATCCTGTGTTAATGTGTATTCATCCTAAGCTTTGGGGCTTGCATTTTGATATTTGCATCTTCCCAGCAGCACATGAAACTTTACTGGGTTAAATCTCCACTTATTCTTGGCACTTGATGGTGTCTTAATAAAGGCAAGTGGAATTTAAAGCTATACTGCATCTTTATACCTGTGAATTTGTCTTGAAATTACAAGATATATCTCCTCTGTGTTTACGTGTATTGATACTCTATTTAGAATCACTTTGTTGCTATGAGAACAGTATTATCAATGCCTTTCAATCACTTAAATCAGCTTAATTTTTTTTTCCTTTTTATTTGTATACATTCTAAAGCAAAAAGCTAAGGGTTGGATTACAGCATTGGAATCACAACTGCAAAAGAAAAAGCACAAAACAAGAGAATGTGTTCTTTCCTAGTAGCTAATGAAAGGGATTTTCCTTAGCTTCACTAATGGAGCTCATTTGGGGTTCTAGCTCTATACCCTGGTGCCTCACAACAGATTTGTATTGCAAATCTATTTTAACCTTCCAGCTTCCCGCAGAGCTGTTAAAAGATGGACTTTCCATCTGTTTCCTCAGTTGATCTTCCATTTATTTATTTATTCCCTGATTACTTTTTAGGGAAGCCTACTTCAGTAATGTATAACTTTCTCACTTCATGCTGCTGAAATAATCCAGTTTTCCCCTCCCTTTAATAATGCCAAAATTGCATTCATAGCTGTATAGTACAGAATATTCCTAGACATCAGTGCCTTTCTTGCAAGTTAGAACATTTTTAGACTGTCATAAAATTTTAGGAAGCATCCATTTTATGAGCATTTTACTAAAAATTTTTTTTTTTTTTTTTTTTTTTTTTTTTTTTTGAGACCAATAATAACAATCTGGGTCACATGTTTAGTTCTTTAACTGCTTTTATTCCTAGATGTTTTAAACTTTGAGTTCTTCAAGTCATAGTTTTATTGATTAAATTAAGGACTTGTTTTTACTGCAAATAGATACCCCTGTATATCCAAAATGCAAATTAATTCCAGTTTGAAATGCCTCTGCAAATCCTCACAAATGTGTATTACTTGCACGGTTTGCTCTTAGTCTCTTTTATGGACTAGAATCCACTTTTGCTGAGAGACAACTGTGAATCCTACAAAAATGAGTCCTGCCAATGATGGGACTCAACACAGTCTGCAAATAGAAGTGTCTAAATAACAATATTTAACTAAAAAATAAGAATAACTTAGGAACCAGCATTATAAAATGCTCTTAAATTAAGTATAATTCCCCTTCTGCTCTCTATTTTCTTTCTATTGCAAAGTAAGTGACATTATTGAAGTGTCACCTTATATTAATTTTAATAAGTCTAACAATCCTTATTCACTTGTCAGTGAGGCAGTGGAGGCACTGACAGGTATGAGTCTTTTATATCATCTGCAATTACTTGAGAAGTTCTGACAGTACTTGCTGCTTAGGAAAGTGGATCTTCTGTAAACATAGCACTGACATTATCTGAGACTACTGTGCAGAACAGCAGGGGTGCCTGATAACTGTCACTGAGAGTGCAGTGGTTCTAACATCCATTTGATTGTAGAGTATTGCATCAAAGGTGGGCTGTATGGTATGAAGGTATCCTTCAAGCCAGAGTACAGTTTTAGTTGTTATATGATTAAATATATCCAGGAGTTCAAATAACCATCTTAACTCATAGTGCTTGATATATTCCAGACACTTTTTAACTCGGAGATGAGGATTGAATACCTTAATAGCTGTATTTTAATCTTAATACTGTTTTATACTAAAGACAAACCATTCCAGAATTACGCTTTTCAATGTGACAGGGGTCATCAAGATTGGTCAGTTAGTGAAAAATGTTGTTGGCTTTACTGGAAAGCACTTTCCCCTGCAACTCATTGTCTTTCACTGGCTTTTTCCTTTTTATGGATGTCATGTTCTTGATCTTGTTTGCAAGATCTTGATCATTGCAAGCTTTTACCCAGTAGTGGTTCCTAAACTCTGCTTATTACTCTTCAAGACTTCTGGATTCCATTAATGAACTTTGAGTGGCCTCTTTTATGATTGTTTATACAGTTCTGATCGTGTCTTCTTTTGGACTCTCTCCTAGTCTTAAACTTTCTCTTTATTCCACACTGCAATTCACCTTTTTGAAAAGAAATTGTGTTCTCATTGCAGGAAATGACTCTGAAATGTACCAGAGCCAGTTTCTGGAACTTCGTCAGAGACTACTGTATGCTGAAAAGGAAAATAAGAAAAGATCTCATGAACTGAGCAGTGCCCTAGATGAAATTAAACGTATAGTTGCAAAAAGAATGAACCTGAACATAAATCGTACAGGTTTGTATGGATAAAAATGCACTGTGATAACAGTTCAGAGTTTTGTGTTCTCGTGTTTCTGGTGTGGGGGGAGAAAAATACCCATTCGATTAGGTAGAAGCCCCTCTTAGAATAGGATCAGGTAGTAACAAGTAAGGAGAGAAAGAAAAGGGGACCCAGTAGACTGCAGTGGTGGTATAGTGGCAAAGCTATGCATACTACTAATTGATTTTCTTAAAGTGCATATCCTTCTCTTGCTGCCAGCTACAGAGCACTGAATAAGCTATTTTAACCAGCTTTCACTGTGCTCCTAACACCTGATAAATACTAGGGCTGTGTCTAACCTGGAAGACAGCTAAACATCCTTGGATGTTCACAGTCCTGGTCCCCTTCCTGTCCAGGTGGAATGACTTTCTGGGGGCACTTAAAGGAGTTGAGAAGACCCAGAGGTCTTGATGGCTAGATATGTCCCTGCTAGAATTTATTTTTATCTTGCAACTAGTTTATTAATAATCTGAATTAAATGTGATTACTTTTAAGTGTAGCCAATTAAGAGAAAACCTTTGAGTGAGATGTCTCTGTTATATTTTTATTCAGCTAAAATTTTTTTTTAGAGGGACACTAACACGCAATTAAGTTTACTCTAGTGATCTGGCTTCCCTTTATTTAATCTTTTTATTTTGCCTTGATAGGTAATACTTCCAAATAACAGTGAAAAGTCCTTGAAAAGTTATCAAGGCAGTTTAAAAAAAAAAAAAAAGTTTCTATTCAGCAAAATCCCAGTATGTTTAGTGGC
The DNA here is from genome assembly GCA_025447755.1 of Corythornis vintsioides. Taxonomy (NCBI): domain Eukaryota; kingdom Metazoa; phylum Chordata; class Aves; order Coraciiformes; family Alcedinidae; genus Corythornis; species Corythornis vintsioides. The sequence goes on along the minus strand of JAOEGS010023566.1, from coordinate 31,286 downwards.
AAAGCAGGTGGGAGGAGTTTTGGGTTTCTCTTTCATACACAAATGTCTGGACATATATATATATATGTATGTACAAGTTTGGTTATTTGGGGTTTTTTTTAACATTTTAAGTAGAGGGGAGAGTTTCTGTCAAGTGGGAATATCTTTTGGAAGTTGAAAAACTTCAGACAAATACTGCCCATTCAGTACCCCTCTGTCTTCATTGATCTGAGCTGATCTGACGAAGTTATTTTAAGATTTGTTTTAAGTAAATTTGAACAGTGGTAAATTTGAGGAGTTAGATGCATTTCTTAGGAGTAACTTTCCATCTAAGTCAGGAAGCCTTCTGTTGCTGACTTGGAAACTGTGAATTTTCAGGTTTCCTGCAGCTTGGAAGGCTGTTAACAGGATTTTGTTGTCTAAAACTAATTGAAGGTGGTGTTCTGGTATCACAAAGCGCCTTGGCACCAGCCCCTTTGCACAGCTGATAAAGTATCTGGAGGAGGCAGCCATTGAAGTATTGTGTTAGATAAATTCAGAGGAGCTTTATTTTTATTTTCAGAGCAAAAAGACATGTACATTGTAGGTAGCTAGTAGGGTACAGAAAAAATCAGCAACAAACTGCTACTCTGTGAGCCCATATGCTGCCCATGTCAGGAAGGTAAGATTTAAGCCTTTAGACAACTGGTAAATAAAGTCTGGAGTGATCTTCAGTTTTGTTTCCAAGCAGTTTTCTTTAAGTATTAGAAAAACTATTTGCTGTTCTTCATAAATGTAATCTCCATTTTAATGCATTCAAATACTTACAAAAAAAAAAAAACATGTCATCTCTGCCCCCATGGGTGTCTTACATTAAGCACAATTTCTTTTTGTAGGCTTAAAATTCATTTTATCAGTATTTTAGAATGAGATTGTTCAAATTTTTACTAAATTTATTTGAAAGAACTTTTACCACCACTGGAACATTCAGGAAGGTTTATATCAAGGAATATAAACAATTAAATTAATGTTATCTTGTTTTTATATATTTTTTAAAAAAAGGATTTTATAAGGTCACACTTGAGTTATTTCAACGGGAATAAACATTCTAATTATTTTCACCTTTATTTTAAGCTAGGAAAGAAAACAAAGTAAATCCCTACTTTTTCTCTTAACTGCCACAGTGTTTTGTTTCTCAAATAGTTTCTAAAGGCCTGTGTCTGGTTTGCCTTAGGATTCCTTATAATGTGAGAACTTGTGTTTGAGCCCTGAAAACAAACGTGTTACATTTTGGGGAAAGCATTTAAGTTTGTTAAGGAATTAAGAGAGTTATTAATCAGAATCTGTGTTTATTTTAATGTGTTTATGTCAATATTAATTTTAAAAGTTGCTTGCCAAAAAACAACCAATTTTTTTTTTGTTTTCCTGCTGCTTTTAAAGTAACTGCTTATTGAGTTTTAAGGTGGCTCAGCTCTGCAACTATTTAGGCCCAGGGAAATGCAGGTTGAGTTCCTAGGACATTCAGCCTTGGAGTTCTGCACCATTGTCTGAGGGATGTACTGGGTGATTCTCAGTGCATACCACACAAGGGTAATATATATGATATATAATCACTTCTGAGGAACTGTTCTGTTTGAATAATGTTGTGCATGGTAATGTGCTAGTATTCAGGAGAGGAAAACAGCTGAAATAACAGACATCACTGCTGGCTTTTTAATTTCTGTGTATATGTGTGTTTGTTGTTTCTTTAAGATGATATGAAGTGGAAAATGTTAAACCTCACCAGAAAACTCCCTGTGCATCTTACAAATATGTACCACTACCTACCTCACCTTCGAGAATATGAAGATGCCATTTTTCCAAATGTTATTTTTGGACAACAGAGAACTGGAGGTAGGAAATAAAGCTTGGATTGCATTTTCTCGATGTTTGTGTTTTATACTGAGTTCTAGCAATGAAGGACACTCAAAGTTCGGAGTGGGTTGTCTCCCTAAACTTCACAATGATGCAAAACTGAATGAATTTTAATAGGGATGGCAACAGCACTTTACCAGGCCCATCCCAGTTTCAAGTCTGTACTCCCAAGTATATTGATAAACCTTTTCAAATATCAGCAAAAAGGTAGTCATAATTGAAAAACTATTTTATTTTATGATTTAGTCATATATTCATATGTCTAAGATGCATTAGCTGGCATTTTTTTCCCCACAGAATTAGAATAAATGAGGAAGCCAAGGAGAATTTATGAAGTCCTCAGTTTCCTGAAGTTAGAAGCAAATGGAAAAGTGATGTGGTCATTTAAAGCATATTAATAAATCTTCAATGTAACTTTTCATCCATATGAAAATCAAAAAAAAATCATAATGAATTTCAGTGAACTACGTATAGATTATAAAATTACATCTTCTCCTAACTTCCATGTGATAACTTTAAATGAACATTCAAATGCAGTAAGGAAACAAGGAACTAGTTGACCATTTTGCTGAGTTTTGTATTTTGTTGAAATTTTGTCTTTTCTCTAGGGTGATTTTATATAAACAAACAGTGGCAGCACTTTTGATTTAACTAAAAAAAAAAACCAATGTGTCCATGCCCATGACAGTGGATAAATACAGTTTTCTCATTAGTTGGTGTAGTTGTAGCAATGTGATCTCACTGGAGTGCATGTAGATGATCAGTGTCAGTCTGCAGAAGACCAGAGTTTGTCAGCAAAATGATTTGCAAAAGGCCCTCAAAAATACCCAGATACATTCACAAACAAGGAAGAAAAAAAAAAAGTATTAAGTAATAAAATAATGCACCATGTTTAATTTTAATTTATTTGTACATGAAATCACAATACCAAGACCACAGTTCGACAAGTGCAGGCTGACCTTCAGTGTGTAAAACCAAACAAACCCCCAATGATTTATTAGGTTATATGCTGGGAAGGAACACTGAAACTTTGGCACTTATGATCTGACAAAGACATGGATGATGAAGGCTGGAGCAAGTCACCAACTGCACCTACTCCTTTCCTTTTAAAACTACTACTTCCTCGTGAGGTTCTGGTGAATAGGAATCATCTTCAAGGACTAAGAATTCCACAAGTTTAGTGAGCTATAAGAGGTCACTGATTTAGGTAATGCTCATAGCCATGTAAAAAAGACATCCTGCTTACAATCTAATGCTGTAATAAATACAGCACAGATTTGCTACCATTACAGTATTTGCCGGAGACTATTTCAGTTCCTTCTTAATAATGATAATGCCTAAGTTCTTCTTGATTCAGATCAATTAAGCTGCTCAGAAAGATCTTTGAGTTGGATTCCTTTCTGAGATACACAGCACTCAGATCCTGTGACAACTTGCTCACTAAAACAGTGCTGGTTTAACTCTTACTACTCAGATCCCCAACTCAGTGCCAAGAGCTAGTAGCATTTATTTTGCAATACCTTTGAAGCTCAATAGTAAACACCTATGTGTTTTCCAGAGGCAGTAATATCTCCAAGTTCTCAAACGTTGGCTTTCTACACAGTTTAGACTTGGTGTTTAAAACACAGATACAGGTGTCTCTAACCTAGACTTAGCTGGAGGTATCTCTCCTTCCAGGTAGTAAAGCAAATGCTGTCACAGTGCTATAGGAATATTGTCACCAATCTCATGGTCACATCAAATCAAAATTAAAATGTCATTTCAATTTCCCTTTACCTGACTTTAAATTACATGGTTTGCTTCCTTCTTTGCAGTCTCACTGGTGATGGGTATTCCTACTGTGAAAAGGGAAAAACAACAGTATCTGATTAATACGCTGCATTCCCTACTGTACGAGCTTCCTGAGGAGCAAAAGAATGACTGTGTAATAATCATCTTTATAGCAGAGGTGAGTTTGTGTGGTAAGGTGTGGTATGCTAATAGAAAGATAATGTGGAGATTTATGTCTTAATCTAACAGAGGAGAGGCTGGAAAATACTGTGAGCTAGGCCTTCTGGAGGGATTTCTTCAGGTCTGGAGGAGATGGTGAGCAGTTAGTGCCTTGGTGTTCATATGGGGAGAAAACCCTGTAACTCAGAGGATTGAAGGGTCAAAAAAATCATACGAAGGGTGAAAAAATTATTAGGAGGAGTGTGTCCAGAAGACCAAAGGAGGCTCTGCTCGCTTCTACTCTGCCCTGATGAGACCTCACCTGGAATATTGCATCCAGTTCTGGGACCCTCAGCTCCAGAGGGACAAGGATCTGCTTGAGAGCATCCAACGGAGGGCTACAAGTATCATTAAGGGCCTGGAACATGTGTCTTATGAGGAAGAGCTGAGAGACCTGGGGCTCTTTAGTCTGGAGAAGACTGAGAGGGGATTTAATAAATATTTATATGAGGTCTGAGTGTCAGGAGGAGGGGGGCAGCCTCTTCTCACTTTTGCCCTAGGACAAAGGGAAATGGATGGAAGCTGGAGCAGAGAAAGTTCCACCTTAACATGAGGAGGAACTTCTTTACTGTAAGGGTCACAGAGCACTGCAACAGGGTCCCCAGAGAGGTTGTGGAGTCTCCTTCTCTGGCGATTTTCAAGATCAGCCTGTATGTGTTCCTGTGTGACCTGTGCTAGATTAGATTACAGAGTATGGCTCTGCTCTGGCAGGGGGCTTGAACTCAAAGATCTACAGGGTCCTTTCCAACCCTTGATATCCTGTGACATTTAAAAACACAGAAGTTGCAGTCAGGTTTTCAAATTAAACCACATTAACTCATTATTTATCTCTGAAAGTAAAGTATTCTACTTCAGGAATGAAGTGTAAATCCTCCAAGGAAAAGTTGCACACAACTTGAAAAGAGTAAACTTAGTCTAAAAGTTTGGATTATTTATCTGCTGTTTTGATATATCTTTCAAAGTACCTTGATATGCTGGAGCCTTGCCTTCTGCATGTGTATTGACATTTCTTGTGAAAGAGAAAACTGTTCAGAGATTTGAATGGTTCCATGTTTGGAAAAGTAAATAGTGCTCAAGGTAAAATACTAAGGGTAAATGATTTTTTTTTCCTCATTCCAAAATATCATGATCACATGGAAAAAAGCTACATAAGGGAATGAACTAGTGACAGTTACTTGCAAATAAAGACTATGCAGTTATTCAAACTTCATATTGACTCCTGATATTTGTCCTTCCATAAGCAACTTTATATTTCATAATGTGTATTCATTAACTGTTAAAAGTTTGCTTTTTTAGTTCAGTCATCACTTGGAGCAGCTTTTTCAGCTATGATACTGTTAGCTACAGTATGTTAGGTCATTAACTCCACTTTTCTGTTTAGATCACAATAATAAATAGACAGGCCCAGTTCCTCTTCAGCAGAACTTTAAAGAGGCAAGCTCATTGTACAGTTAGTATTTCCCAGTGAAGAGCCCTGGCAATGATGACCTTTGCCTAGCTGCCATTCAGATAAACCTTCCATTTCAGGGCTTCAGAGAGTTCTTTGAGTTTGTAAGGGTTAACTTTTGAATATTAGAGCTTCCCACTGTGAGCAGTACTAATCTGGCACTTTTAACAAACAGTAGCTTTGGTTGTAGTAATAGTCCATTTCATCTAATTTAGGATTAAAGAAAAAACTTGTGAGAAGCAGTCTCTCCCCTTTCTCCCATCCCCAGAGTTACATTCTTGTAGCTTCCATTTTTCAGCCATGCAGTAAATTAGAGCAGGTTGGTCATGCTGATATGAGAGGTGATAAGAACATTTAATTATGAGAGGAGGGCAGGTGTGTTCACTGATCAGGAATCCACACTCTCCTTTTTCCCATGAAGTTTTAGAAGATTAAGTTAAATGTTTACATCATGGGTTAAGTCAGAGTAACTTATTGACTGAAAGTGATCTGCAAAGTTGTTGGCATTTTTTTCCCTGTCACAGTTCTTTACTTACCACTTCACATTGGTTTTACTTACTACTAATTTAATACGTAACTGGTCATGATTAGTTGTGTATTTAAAAAATCATCAGAACTGCTAAGACAGGTATTGTATTGCTTTGGAAATGACATTCATAAAACTTAACACTTTCTAATGCAGTTAACAGATGTGTTTTGCACACTGGAACTGTTTATTTTGTGAAACAGCAGCAATTAATAAGTACATTCTCAAAATCTCCAGACTAAGAATAAGTCTGTTAAATTAGGAAGAAACTCTAAATTAAACTATTAAATATCACTAACTTGAGAAAATTTTGCTTAGATGAGTTTTCCAAACAGACTCAGGCCTCTTTTGTGATTTTTCAGATGATTAACCTGCAACAGGCCTTTTTACTGACAGTTACATGCCTCTGTTTTTCTGGCATAACCAAAAGCTGTAGAAATGAATTTTATCTAGAAAGTGGATTAGCCTCCTGCAGAAACAGTCAAAACACAAAATGCAGAAACCATAGCTGGAGGTAGTTCTGTTCTGCTTTCAGCTACACTGAAAGTGCAGTTGGCTTGAAAACCCCATACTGTTCTTTTGCAGAAATGCTTCTCCAACATACTGCTTTTGGGAATGAAAAGAATGGGAGGATCAAAATCAAGTATTTGCATATATATTCCCTAAAAAAAGTTGCTTTTTTTTTTAAAAAAAAAAAAAGATGACTTGTAATTAACCCCTCCTTCTTTTCTTTAGGTGAATGCAGAATATGTTAACAGTGTTGCAGCAAGTATTAAAACCAGGTAAGTCCTTTTAAATGTGTTCACCCCACAGCTAGTGAACACATTTTGAGCTTTTATGGGTAGAATTAGAGCATTTCAGCAATAACTCACAACTCTACCATACTGAAATGCAAACACTAAGAACTGTGGCAAAGGTGCACTCTTAGTAAATGTATCGTCACGCAGTGAAGTTCAGAACTGGGGGATGGCTATCAGTTTATTTTGCTTCTTTTATTTTATAGATATGCTTTAACTAATCAGGCAAGGTCTCAGCTTAAGCCTCTGATAAATATTTACATAAACCTGAGTCTTTTCCCTACAAAATTAATGATGCAATTCAAGGTACCTGAGGCTATATGTGTTAGGTCTCTACTGACATTGCAGCCCTGGCATCTGTCATGTTTTCTAGGTGTCTTTGTTTCCCTATTTGTCTCTTTTTCATGTAGGCAATGGGCTTTGAACAGCGATGAGGTTACATTTAACACGTTAAATACTATTATACGAAGGGTAACATGAGATGGGTATTCTTTGCTGTGCCATATTAATGTAAGAGCTATTAGATGAAGGCTTGGTTCTCTGCAGTTTGGCTTGCTCTGATTAGTCTTTCCCATAGACAGTTGCAGCATTATGTGCATGTTAAAAACTTTAGAGCGGCTTGAGAACAACTGCTAAATTAAGCTGTTCGAGGGGAATAAATACACTCATTGGCAGATTTATTTTGTCTTATAAAAGTTGTTTTCTAAGAAATGGTGTAGTGTAGAAGTCACAAAACGTGTAAGGCTAAAGGCCCTGAAGCACAGCTGACTGAAAGAGGCAAGAGATGAAACCTGCTTTTTGCTGTAGTACTGGTGTTGCTGGTAAATTCCATTTAAAAACCAGATGATGGTAGCTCCCCTGTATCTGGAAAGTCTTTTTGAGGAATGGGGTCTCACTAAGCTTCTCCTCACAGCTTCCCTAGAGAAATCCAGTCTGGCGTCCTAGAAGTTATTTCTCCTCCTGCTGCTTATTATCCAGATCTTTCCAACCTGAAGAAAAAATTTGGGGATTCAGAGGACAGAGTAAGGTAAGATAGCTGTATAAAACCTAAGAACTTTTTCTGAGAGTATAAAATGAAAAATTCTAGAAAAGGCAGTGTTGTTTGATATTTTTGTATTTTGGAGTTAATGGACCTAGAGTGTACTTTAAAAAAAAATATTACACAAGGGCATCTTGAGAAAAGCTATGCTGCACATCAGCTTCAGTGTGGGAGCCAAGGTTTCTCCTTTGGGTCTGGACCCTGTGCAGCCCACAGATTTTAAACCAGATGGATAATGCCAAGAGCCAATAGGCTAGATGATCTGGTCTTAAAGGAAAAAAAAATAGGAAAATCTTTTATGTGACAGATAAGAGAGAGATTCTGTGAACAAACAAAGGAAACCACATGAGACCCCTTAGCTAACTAGAAATAACTACTGTGGGTTTCATTAATGACCAAACTTTTGGTGATTATGGACTTTTTATACTTCTGTTAATAATATATCTTACAAGTGATTTTATTTGCTCATTTGCCCCACATTCACTGAGATAGGGATTATAGCTTAAAAAAAATATTTATTGGAGAAAATAATTTTATTTCAATCAAGAATAACTAATCTGTTAGAAGTTGCCCCAACAATTCATCAAGAGAGCAGTAGTACTGACAGTTTAGGTTGGAGGGAATCAGCAAATGTATATTTGTATGTATATTTGTATGCGTGTATATCTGATTTAAAGGTAAATGCTATATCTTTCAGAGCACGAACATGCTCACATACTAAAGTTTCAGATGTATTTAAATTTGAATCATATACACTTTTACATTAATTAAATATTGATAATTACTCTCTAGTCTTTTCACATTAATTCTTAAGGATCAGGATCATTCTAGTGAAATGATGGACAGCAAAATAGTAGACAAAAATGTGTTTACATTTAAATCTGAAAATGAAGATTATCAACCTGATTCTGTGTTGTTCATCATCAGTAATAGTAATTTTTGATCTTTAAATAATCTTTGTGTGTTGAGCTCTACTGTTTATAATATAATGAGTAGAATCTTCATTTGACGTGAATATTCTCATTAGACATTCTGATTTAGGCTGCATTGAAACATCAACATTTTTTACTCATTTAACACTAAAAACGTAGACAGAGGAATTTTTATTCACTTAGCAACGACTTACAATACTCAACCTTACAGTTTTACAGTTTTACTATAGAGGAAAAAGGTGCAGTACATTAGAAATTCTGTTTTATGGCAATAAGTCTTTCAACCCCCCCAAAAAAAAGCTTATCAGAATTTGCTGCTTATGTTTAGGTGGAGAACTAAACAGAATTTGGATTATAGCTTTTTAATGCTATATGCACAACCTAAGGGAACATTTTATTTACAGGTATGTTCATATTATCATTAAGTAGCTGCAATACATCTGTACTCATCATTAGCTTTGGCAATTTTGTTTCAAAAGCCTCAATAAAAACAGTAATCTGTAATTTCCTACCTATCTTTTCCTGTCCTCTTACAAGCATCAACATATTGCTGTGTTTATATACAACTTGCATCCAGGTACTCTTTGATTAAATACATCTGTACCTTCCTGTCATTTGTGATGTTGAATAACTGGGTAACTGAAGCATGAAACTCTTACATGATCAGATTAAGAGGGTCAGAGTTTAATGTGTTTTCACTTGGTGCAGGAAGACAGAATAGTGGTGGTAGGTCCGGGTTATAGCCCACATCACAATTAAACCAAAACCCCTGACAGACAGCAAAACATACCAGTATAGGGGTACTGGAGGCAAGGTTAAACTGCAAGTTGGTACAGATCCTGAATTCTCCAGAAGATCTAGAATGTTAGATCTCCATGCCTTCAGGCTTAGGCTTAGACATAATTGTATATCTATGCTAATTTACACCCCCTAGAGACAACAAACACCACCAGAGTTTTCAAAATTTATCATGAATAGAACTGATCCAAAAAATTTCACGTAGCTCGTGAATGTCAACAGTTTTAAAAAAAAATGCTTGGACCAGCATTTTGCTTAGTTCTTAGTTGTGCTGGGTCTTCTGCTTGAGCAGGCCTCAGACTGTACCAGATAAGTACGTCACAAGATTCCCAGAAGCAGAAGAAGAGACCACAAGAGAACAGGCATCTTGTGCAATCATTGTCAGCACTTAACACAAATGCATTTGAGCTGGGATACTCGAGAGTCTGTGTTCTGGTCTCACACTTGGCACAGGCACTCAGAAGACAGGTGGACAAAGAAAAGTGTTGTTTGTTGAACAGTTCAGGTTTATTGGAAAATGAAGTATTTTCCTTGGGAACGCTAGACAAGTTCACTAGATGCACTAGACCATTAAGGCATGGGAAACATGGTGAGGGAAATGTTAAGCATGCTTAACAGACGCTTCATGTCCCTTTCTAATATAAAGTTCTCCAAGCATTCATGTATGCATGGAAATTACCAATGTATTTGTTTTTTTAAAGAAATTTGAGAATATGTGTTTTCTTATCTGGGGACATTCTGTAAGGGCTGAACTGTGTTATTGGGAGCAGAGCTAGATTATGATGGTCTGGCAGTACTTATGCATTCAGAATTCTCTTAGAAAATTTCTTTTTCCCTCCATATGAAAGCCTTGTATTAATGGAAAGCAAATAACATAAAAATCCCTTTCCTCAGATGGGTACAAAGATTTTCTTAAGTAATCTTAGGGAAAACTTGAACTAGCTTAGGTTTTATTTACTGTTTTGTCAGGAATAGTATCATTTGGGTGATACTAGCAGAAGATAAACATATATAATTAGTCTTGATGTCTACAGAACAGTTGATCTCATCAGTCAGGCAAGATCTTTGCAGCATAAACACATAAAAAAATGTAGGATATTCAAGATTTGAGCTTTGTGAAGTCCATTGAAGCTAATGAGGTTACACTGTGGATAAGCCTTACCTACTGATCAAACATAATCTTTGAAAATAGACAATAAATCCCATCAGTCATCTCATCTCATCTCATCTCATCTCATCTCATCTCATCTCATCTCATCTCATCTCATCTCATCTCATCTCATCT
>JAOEGS010023566.1:0-20501 GCA_025447755.1 Corythornis vintsioides | reverse complement strand
TTTTTGTGACGTTTTCTTAATAATTAAAAAAAAACCAGAACCAACCAAAAAAACAAACCAAGATAACTTTGAAATACTTGTTTCAACTTTCACTATACCTCCTGGAGTTCATCCCATGAGACACTTGTAATAATGTTAGAGACAAGATAACAAGATCTTAGCGCAGCCATAAAAGCAGACAATTCAAATCCCAGCCAAGTAGTGCACACATGCATTTGTTCTTTGTGTCCATATAGACTTAGTTCAATCTGAACTGATGAAACCTTTCAAATCTGAAAGTATCTTTGAGAAACTCAGAAACAGCAGTTCTGGAAAAATGTTCTCTATTAGAACTCATAATGAACCAAAAATAAAACATTATATAAATCTTTTAGTATCTTCAGTTAATATGTCAAGCAGTTAACTGAATTGTTGCTATGCTTTTTTCACCTCAAGAGTTTTTCTTGTGGAGGCTGCAGGAGCTTTGTGGATTTATATATAATTTATATATGTGTATATATACACTGGTTGTATATATTGGCAGTAGCACTTATGTGTAGAGCATTATTATAGTTCCTTTTGTGTGTTTCTCAATGGTTTTAAGGACTGATCAATAGCAATAGCTCAGTGATGCCATTAGGAATTTTTGTATTGATTTTTTTTTTCTTCCCCCACTAGACTCAGTCAATCCTATTATTTGGTGGAGTTGCTAAAAGGAATGGCTTTCATGAAAGTGCATTTTTTGCTGAAATTTTCTTATATGCTTTTACTTAAAAAAAAAATAAATCTTTATGGTATAAGCTGTTGAAGGCTTGTTTTCTATGGAAAACTGAGAGAACAAGATTTTTCAGCTTAATAGTTTTTACATATTCATGGAATGGTGATTCAAAATATAAAAATACCCCAATATAATTTAGAAAGTAACATACTTTCCTGTCTGGTGTCTATACTTCCATTATATGCTACTACTTTTTTATTGCTTCTTTGTTTTTACTTCTCTTAGAAGAAAAACTAATGGAAATCTATTTATTGTCTACTGTTTAGAAAATATACCTAGCCTTGCTATTGTGCACATAATCTTTTTTTCATCCCAAATTAACAAGAGTGAAGGGAAATTAGCTGTGATTGTGTGTTCCGTTTGCTTTCATATGGCAACGGGGCAACAGTTGTTATCTGAAACTTGCTGCTCCAGATGTGTACAGGCACTGTATAATCTCATTTGGCAGATGGGAGTATATGAAAAACAAGTGGTTATAAGTTGAAACCAGAAAAATTCAAATTAGAATTTGGGTACCATGTACTAAATGTTCAAGATAATTACATATAACTTACTGAGAAAGAACAGATACTGAAGGCTCTGAGCAATGGCAAAGGCTCTTCAGGAAGATATGCTTTAGTTGAATACAAATCATTGGGTACAATAGAGAGTTAAAAAACAACTTTTAATGGCCTGTGCTACATAGGATATGAAACTACATTCTCCAATATTCACTTTTAACTGTTAGCTTCAGAAAAGTCTATTTCAGACTTCTCACTATGCAAAACTACTTTCAGTTCATGACCATATTCACATCTGCTTTGCATCACAGACTTATTTTTCATCTTTACTATTTTTGGACACTTTCTTCTAGTGTTTCTTGATATGGTGGTCTCACTAGATTATTGACAGTGCTCTCTCTGTCTTTAATCCTTTGTGCCTCTCAATCTGAAATTGTCTTTGATTCCTTGCTCTTCTCACTTTACATCTAGCTACCAGATACCTTCTTAGCTCATTTAATTTTATGCAAAATTTCTTCCAAATTGATGGTTTGGGAATTTTTTGCTGTTCTCTTCTGCACAACTGTAACCTCAACTTAATCCCCAGATTTTAGAATCTATTAATATGCGTTTGTCTTGATCAATTCATTTCTACCTATCTATCTATATTTTGTTATTTTACCATCAGCAAAAGCTAACAGGGTCAAATCAGATCTCTTAATCTTGTCTTTGAAATATCATTCTACTTCCTTCTGACTTCACTCTTGACAACACATTTCTCCCCTGCCAGCCTCACTCTTGTAATAATGGCCAAATTCAGCTACAAGCTGTGGGCCTGCTCTCTCATGCTTTTACACCGAGTCAGTTGAGGATGCAAAACCAGCAGGAAACAATTTCTTTTTTTTTTTTTTTTTTTCCTTAGAGCATTATTTTTCTACCTACTTAGCATTCTGAACTAGATTCCAGGACCACAAAGCAAGCACCAGGGCCCATGAAGTACAGCAGTTAGGTCAAATTAACTGTATTATTGCACTGTAACCCAACAACATTATTGTGAATGCTGAGCCTCCTCTTCCTGTGTTTTTCACACCCATACCAAATTCAAACCCTGAATTACTTACTCCTTAATTATTTCTGGAATCCATTTATTTCCTTTGTGTCATTACTTCTAAACTCCTTATTTGGACTTCTAATCCTTGGCTTTGGACTTCTAATACAGGCTTTAGTAACTGAAACATCTTCTGGCTGTTCAGATCCCTCATTCCTCTCTGAAAGCTATGCAAAAATACAACCAAGGTCTTTTCCATTTCCTTGATGGATGTCAGTCTCCTTTTCCAAGTGTTCTTTATCTGGCTCTACTGCTGTATTCAGCATCAGCCTTTTCAACACCTTGAAAGCGCTATGTGTTACTGTCCTTCAGTGTGCTTCACAGCATGTTCCTTCTTTCATGACCAGTTTTCCCTGAAACAACTTGCTTTCTACTAGCTTCTCAGTAATCATCCACGGTTCTTCTCAGTCACCTTTGAAGTATGACAAAGTCTGCCCAGGCTACTCTGCAGAGCTTTTAACCAGCTGCTTTAGAAGTTTCTTTTCAGTCTGTTCCTGCTGTTTTTTAATGCTTATACAGCTTCAGTATAAAATGTCTACTGTCTTCTTCCTTAACCTCTTTTTACTTAATGTTTTCTTGTAAGTGAGATATCTTTAAGGTATGGAGACCTTGTTAATCCAAAAAAGTGAGAAGGACTTGTGATGTTAGAGTCACTCCTATAAATAAATATTTAATGAATGACACTGAAACAGAAATATATGTAGAAGCTAAATAGCAACCCACTGTAGTTTGGAACAGCAGTCAAACCAATGCAGTTATCACTTACATGTGGTAACATCACCACCTCCTCTGCGAGCAATAAAAACACCACTTGCCTTCTCTTTTTCTGTTGCTTCCCCCCACAGCTGGAAGATGATATTATAGCCAAGCCTGATTATATTCAAAGTATAAAAACCTTTGCTGCTGAACAGTCCCAAGAGTGGATGATTCTCGAGTTCTCCCAGCTTGGATTTATTGGTAAGTATTAAGACCTGAGCAGGTTCAATTGGATTTGGAGCTGTGTAGATTGAGTAGGTTTTACCCAGAATTGTATTTTAAAGTATAGGAGGAGTCACATATCAAAACTTCCTTGGTTCTTCAGGAAAGCTTCCACTTAATATCTTTAACTTTTTGTGCTCTTTAAAACTGTCTTTTTAATGTCAAGTCTCCTTAGCATAGGATCTAGTAGTTGGGTTCCCATAAGAAGCAGATTGTTCCACCTCAGAGTGCTGTATGCCCCTGTAGCATGTAGTCTTCTTTTTGAGACTGAAATCTGGACAATCTATTAAAAAAATCCACTTCCTTTGTGGAGCAGAACATGCATCCCATATCATAGGGAAGGTTTTGTAGATTTTTTAGTAGTTAGTTTCTATTTCTTGTTTTATTCTAATACAATTTGCTTGTGATATACACCTTATGTTAGGTCAAAGAAAGAAATTTCACAGAATCTGCCAATACAAAAGCAAGAGAACTAAAGGAACAGTAATGGTATTTTTAAAGCAACTTTTTTTAGTATCTTAATGAAAAGATATTCAGAATAATATTGCCAGTGAAATGGCTCATCTAGCACTTAGAGTAATTATACAGACTTGATGTCATCTGACACACTCATACAGGTGACTGGCAGATTTGCAGAGGGTATAACCACGTGCGTTATTAGTCAACTGGTTGACTATGTGAGAATATCTCCAGGCACGTGATGGAAATCTTTTAAAAATCCCAACAGGCTGGGGGATAAGCTACTGTCCAAAGCTGGACTCTGTGAAATTTTCGTTAAATATTATAGTTCTATCAATTTGTTTAAGGCAGGAGTAAACATAAAGCTGGTGATTTTTGCACAGCAATGAAAATATCTAACTATACTGCTTCTTGTCTTACTTTCAGGAAAACTGTTTAAATCAGAAGACCTGCCACTAATAGTAGACTTTTTTCTCATGTTCTATAAAGATAAGCCTGTAGACTGGCTTATAGACCACCTGCTCTGGGTTAAAGTGTGCAATCCAGAAAAGGGTGCAGTAAGTATGTCTATGAAATTATGACCATAAGTAATATTCAAACAGTCTTGGTGACAAAATAATTTATTTTTAAAAGCAGAATAGGAATCTGAAACCTGACTTACTTTGGAATTTGTGGGGAAAGATCTGCTGCAGATCTGCAGAGTGGCACAGAGTTTGAGCTGATTAGGGCATATGGAGAGGCTTGACTCACAAAAATTCAGATTTCTGTGGAAGGGAGTGACTCACAGAAAATCAGATTTCCATGGAGAGGTCTGACTCACAGAAATTCAGATTTCAGAAATAGCAGAGCTATTTTGCCTCCATCAGCTCAGAATGTGGACAGTGCAAGCTCACATCTGCCAGCAGCTGGTCATGTAGGCAATCCTGCAGCATCAAAGAAAATGTTGAATATGTAAACCTGTGTAGAGTATAATTTCTCATAACCTTCTGCTGAGCTTCTAATATGAAAGTCTGTAAAGCATACAATTTTACACTCACAGTTGTTTTGAATTTTGCATACCAGTTCCTTTCAGGAAGCAAAACTTAAGTGTTTTGCTTTAAATCTTTTCTTATCTAGGGGAGGTGGGAAATGACTATTTGCCTGAAAAAAAAATATGCAGGGAAACATATAAATTGAACTAACTAAATACTTTTCCCTGAAAATTAAATTAACCTTTTGAACTGCAAATGGTGCAATTTCTAGCACTACGAGTGAGCCAGTTATATATTAAATATTTCTTATGTCCTTTTTCATTCTTTCTCTTGCCAGTTTTTAGTGCTAGTCACTACTCACACTCTTTGTGTATAAGAGATTGTGCCACAGAGAACTGAGCGCAGTTTCTGCTTCTTGGTTTTTAAGGTTCAAGAGTTTTGATTAGTGTGACCAGTCCCCACCCCTGATGTTCACACATGTTCTTTTTGTGTTGATAAAGAAGAAGAGACAGAAGTTTTGCAGAGCAACAGATTGAGGGGAGTGGAATAAACAGGCTTCAAGTTTTAGTGTATAGAAGAGGTGACTCCTGGTGAGAGCAGAAGGTCCCTGCTTTTACACTGAGTAATACTATTGAGGAGTGTCCACTTCTACTCTTTACAGAGTAAGCTTTGAAATCCTATTTCATGGGTTAGGGTTGCTCACAGGAGTTAGTGAGCCTCAAGTACCTCTAATTTAAGTTTTTTCTTGCCTGTGATAACAGGATTAAAAAAAAAAAAAGATACAATTATGCTAACATCACCCTTTCCAGATCTGTGTAATGTGCCAATATCCATCTGTTAGATTAAATGTTTATTAATTACTGTTTTAGCTTCTAAGACCTGATTCATAAATATGCCAAAGCTGTGTTCCTGAAAAGCAGGCAGGTAGCTTGGGTGAGTCTGCTCTGGCCAAGCCAAAGCAGAGTGGTATCAGCAAATTTCTACTGAGTTTCACTTCTGCAATTGCAAATTGCAGTGATAGCAAAAACCTGTTGAGACATGTCAGTCTCACACTGCCCTTGGGTAGGAATGACCCAAGGCATGACTTCCTAAGACTATTCATGAGAATGCAGAAAATGGAAGTTGGAAGAAGGACAGAGATCCCAGCTGCTGCTCCTCCTCTATTTGATAGATTAAAGCAGTGAACTTTGCTGCAGGTGTTGGAGAAGGCAAGTGAACAGAAATCCTCACGCTTTCCCCTTTCCAAGCAACCAGTGCTATCATAAAGTGAACACATGCTGTGCCTCACAAGAGGGTCAACAGAATGGCTTTTACACACCATCCTGTGGTGGTGAGTGCTTGGAACCTGTTTTCAACCTGGGCCGAGTGAACAAGATTCCATTGTGTCTGCTCACTGAGTTGGAAAAGACAGTTTGTGATGAACAGAGTCATCAGATTTCTGTGTGGTTCAGAAACTTCATCATGTTTACCTCCTGTGAACCAGCATCCAGTTCTGGGGTCCCCAGTACAAAAAAGACATGGACCTGTTGGAGTGGGTCCAGAGGAGGGCCACAAAACTGGTCACAGGGCTGGAACACCTTCCCTATGAAGAAAGACTGAGAGAATTGAGGTGGTTCAGTGTGGAGAAGTTCTGGAGAGACATCATTGCAGCCTTTCAGTACTTAAAGGGGGATTATAAGAAAAAGAATTTTTACCAGGGCCTGTCATTACAGCAGCCTTAAATGGAAAGAAAGTAGATTTAGATTGGACATAAGATACTTTTTACTGTGAGGGTGGTGAGAAACTGGAACAGGGTGCCCGGAGAAACTGTGGATGACACATCACTGGAAGTGTTGAAAGTCAGGTTGGATGGGGCTTTAAGAACCTGGTCTAGTGGAAAATGTCCCTGCCCATGGTGTCGGTACTAGATGATCTTCAAAGGCCTCTTCAAACCTAAACCTTTCCATGTTTCTGCAACCATACATAGCAGCATGTATCTAATGCAATGGGGACTATCAGGCTGCAAAGATAGGAGCCTTGTCTCACTGAGGAGCCTTATCTCAGTTTCTGCAAAGATGATGACACCAGTCCTGTGCTACTGATTACTCTCTGCTTCTACCACAAGTAGGTCTTTTGGTCATTCTGCCATAGAATAAAAAGAGGCATGCTAGAGACTACATTATAATAGGGGAGAAGCTGCAAATTGTGTCAGTGGAAAGATCACATTTATTTTCTTACAATGATTTTTTTTTTCTCCTAGCAGAAGCATAGTGTGCTCTTCAAAGAAACAGCTGCCATTAAATCAATTTATATTTAGTGTGTTTTTACCTTGTTTTGTGGACATCTGCTGTGGACAAATGTAAAAATACTTAGTTCTTATCTGTATGTCATGTCATAAATTGTACTAACCTGGAAAATTAGGATTGAAATACAGTATCTAAGGGTTTTATCTAATTATAAGATAAATGATACATAACTTATAATGTAGCATAGTAAAAAAAAAAGTCAAACATGACAGAAGAAAGACTGAAATGTAACCAAACGTATCAATTCTATATAGCACCACAAGTGGAATTATTATTTTAGTTCTAGAAACAGTGTATTTGGAAGAAAGTAACTTAATCTAAGAATTACTCATTTAAATACAGTTAAAAAACCTGGACCCATGCCCTCAATTATGTAATGAAACTGCCTTATGTGAAACTTTGTCTCTTCTTTATTTAAATGAAATTCCCTCCCTTTTACTTTCTTTCCAGAAACACTGTGAAAAGGAAAAGGAAAAGTTATGTGTCCGTGCTAAGCCATCTCTGTTTCAGCATGTGGGAATTTACTCATCACTGTCTGGGAAGATACAGAATTTGAAAGTAAGGATATTAATGTCGTATTTGTAAATCGTGTGCTTGTGTTCTGCCTTGCCTCTCAGATCAATTTCAAGCATTGCATCTTTGGCATTTGGTGGCATTTCCTTAGCCAATGCTAGTTTACAGATTTGGGGGAGAATACTGATCTAGCATCTAAACTGCAGGTGGAGCACACTACTTCTGTGCAAACACCTTTGAGTGTCTATTCTGAGCACTTGTACCAGGTCAATTAGCATTTCCTGGAATGTAGGAATCCTCTTCACAGCACAAGGTTTCATGTGCTCTCTGCCAGCTGTGGAGACACAAATGGCTGTGGTGGCTCATTTAGCCAAATAGTCCACAATGCCAATACAAGGGGCTATCGAGGTGGTGGCATACTGGTAGGACAAGGGTGTGGCTATCGTGACAGTCAAGAGCTTTTTAGGGAGAGTTTGGAGGGCAAAGAGTGGATCTACCATGTATCTGATAAGAGCAACAAAGCACCAGGCTTCAGCAATGTCCTGCTGGTGCCATTTAGACTAATCATGAAAACATTCCAATTGCTTTATTGGATCAGACTAGAGGTTTGTGTAGAATTTAGCAGAGGCCAATGGCAGATGTTCTGGCAGAAAGTGTAGTAGACAACTACGAAGTAGCCTATTGTGAAGAAGTTCATTTTTAAGTCTAGACAACTGAGAAATAATCAGTAAAGCTCCGTCCACAAACTATGAATTACACTGAAATTAATATTCTGTTTCTGTTAGAGATTATCTGTGTTTTGACACTGATGCAATTATTTTCTGGAATAGCTTTCTGTAGTAATTCAAGTTACTGGAGCATGTTTTTCTCATTTTATGTGAACTTACATTTCTTTATATCCCACAGGATAAAGATTTTGGTAAACACGTGCTACATAAAGCACATAATAATCCACCTGCAAAAGTGGATACAAGCCTAAGAATATACCAGCAATATACCTTGGAAAAAGTATATAAAGGACAGGATTGTTTTTGGGCCTCATCTCCAGTGGCAGGGGACTACATCCGCTTCACCTTTTTAAATCCACTAAAAATTGAAAAGTAAGTATTACATGACATGTATATACAGAAGCTTACATTTTCCAGTTTGAAAATTATTTGGTCATGTTCAAACCAGTGCTTAAGTGTTTGCATAAACCATAGTCTATTTACTGACAAAAAACCCATTATTTTCTGTTTATCTGCTTGCCTTCTTGAATGCTCCTCCTGAAATACATTTATTCTTTGGTAGGGAGAGAGCTTTTTTTTTTTTTTAACCTTTTATTTCTTCAGTTAAATATTTTGCATTCTCTTATGATAATTCTCAGAGTAATTTGTTTTTGACTGATGAATTTCATCAATGGAGTCAGTGCAAGTTATATTTTTATAGTTGCCGACAGAAGGCTGCTTGCATGTTGTCAAGTCAAAGGCCATGTCCCAGACCAGACACTTAAATCAGTGAAGGTGAAAATGAAGAGGAAATATCACTACTGTGGGGAAATAATGCAGAGTCAATTAATAAAAGTGGGATAAAGTTGAAGACTCAGAGCTTTGAATGTAGGTGTTTACAGTAGAGATGTCTCAGTAAGGGAGTTGTGTAAGATCCTGCTATACATAACAGGTAGTCATCTTCTTGATACAGTCAGTGGAAGCTAGACAGCTGTGCAGCTCATTTCTCTGGTCACCTGAATCAGTTACTGAGTTGCTCAATCTCCATTGCCTGTAATGAGAGCTTGAACATTTGAGTCACAGACAGACTTCTAACTTCTGTTCGGATCTACAGCCAAGTCCTACCCTGAATGTTTTTCTCATTCTAAAAGATGAAACAATCTTCTCCATTCTCAATCATTCAAGTTGGGCATTGAAAGGAAGAGACACCTGTAGTTTAAGATGAATGTTTTTTTTCAGCGATACAAATTGATGTTGCCACCAAAAGCAGCTGTCACAAAGTTTCTTTTTCTCTCTATCAGAATGGAGCTAAAACTAACCTAGCAAGAAGAAGACTGTCTGACATTAATCTCCACAATTACTCAATCTCTGGAATTTAATTCAGAGAGAAAACTTCTTCACTGTTGTTACACTTCTTCCCAGAACTAGTCGAAAACTAAAAGACTTCTATTTCTGCAAAGATTGTAGATTTCTCATCTGTTTGAAATAAATAAATAAATAGATAGATAAAAATAAATAAAATCTTAAAAAGTGAGTCTATATCTCCATCTAGTGAGCTGCATTAAATGGTGTTCCACGATCACCACTATTAATTAACTGGTTTATGCTTTGGGAAACTTTGGTAGTCTATATTTTTGCATTTTACTGTTACTGGGAAGCTGTACTGGGTGAATCTATCTTGCATATGGTATTGCTAACCTGTGAAAATGTATAGTTAATCCTATAATATTTAGTGGTTTGTTTAGGTCTTGATTTTCCTATACCAGAGGAAGGAGGTTGATGCTTTCAATTTCCTGGTGATCATTTAGAAGTACCTGTGTGGGTCAGTATTGATTAAAAGGGGGATTCTCTTGGCATGTCGCATATGGTCTAGTAGAAACAGGGATTTTTGCTGCTATTGTCTTCGAGAAGCCCATCTCGCCTTAGCTGTAGGATGATGGGAACAGATCACAGAGCAGATCTTCCTTAGCCATTTAAATTTAGAAAGTTAATTGATTTGGAATTTGAGCACTGAAAAGGAGGAACATTTGCATTTGTGGTTACAGAGAAAGATGGGTTTAACACAGTTAAATAAAAAGCTGTTTCAAATAAAAAGCTTCTAATATGGTTTGGTCACACAATGGAAAGTTTAAATGCCCAATTCTGTTCTCTATAGCCCAAAACTAATTATGGAAATGGTATTTGAAACTTTCCTTCAAAACTGGAAAGAATTACTTGCCTAGAACTTTATAATAAAGTACCTCTAAATCATACACTTTTACCATCAGGTACTACTTCAGAAGTGGAAACATGGAGCACCCTGGTGATAAACTGTTTAACACTACCGTGGAAGTGTTGCCAGCTGATGTAAGTTTCTCACTTCCAACTGTAACACAAAGTGCTGTTTCATTTTAAGAATGATGTTCAGCATAAAATATCATACTCTAGAAAATGTTTCTGGAAATTTTATTGTTTTATTTCTTACAGGAAATGCTAAGAAAAGAAGTGATTGGCAATGGAAGTAGATTTAACTACCCAGCAACCAAAGATGGATATTTAAAAATAGGTAAATTGCTTATTGACACTTGAAAACCAGAAATTTTGTTCTGACATATAAACTTTCCACATCTGAGAATTGCATTAACTCTGTAATAGATACAGCATTCCAAAGTGAATTAGTAAGGAAAATAAACCCTTTGTGCTACTGCCTATTATGGTATATGATGTTTGACCAATGACCAACCTCTCATTTCAAATAATGAAGATCCCTGCCAGCAGTGCCAAAAGCCAACCTGAAATGAAGCATAAGGCAGTGCACCTTCCTGACCCTTTTTTGCCCCTACCTTCTGATTCCCTTCTTCCTTCCTCAGGGCAGCGTGTGGCTTCTCTTAAATGCACTGCGGATTCTTCACATATTTGTCAAGGCCTGATTTCTACTATTATTAAACAAGAAGACCACTAAAATGTTATTACTGGGAGATCTGCTTTGCCTGACACTTTCTTCTATCTCTAGTACCACATAATTGCTCTTTTCTCCCAGTGAACTACTTTCACCAATGCTTTGATTGGCATCTCTCTCCCACCTCCTCGTGGCTGTTTTGCTCCAAGTAGAGATCTCATCTGAAATGCTGCCAATTCACAGTTGCACGTGCAGATTGATAGGAAACACATATCATCCATGAGATGAGTGTTTTTCATTTCTCTGCAGTGATTTTATTGCCAGTTTAACAAGGTTAGTTAAAAAGCACTGAACTA
This sequence comes from Corythornis vintsioides, assembly GCA_025447755.1. NCBI lineage: Eukaryota > Metazoa > Chordata > Aves > Coraciiformes > Alcedinidae > Corythornis > Corythornis vintsioides. The sequence goes on along the minus strand of JAOEGS010023566.1, from coordinate 9,010 downwards.
GTGAGGAAATATATAGAAATTATTCCATGATTCCTAATACAACTTTTTTAAAATAATATTCCTCAGAAATGCTCATTTAGATTTTTTAATATAACCATGTGTGCCATACATATTTATGGTCACTAACATATTTAATCTTTCTAACATATTTAATCTTTTTTTTTAACATTCGTAGCTATAGTTCATTAGTTTCTTGTATTCTTCTCAAGCTCCTATCTTTTGTAACTGAAGAAATGAATCCTCCTTCTTGTTCACAGCTTTGTCTTTCGGTTGTTACTGTTTAAATTTTTCCAAAATATTTTTTTTTCCCTAATTTACCTCTGGACTCAGTTTATAATTTGTAATTTAGAGTTTTTGCATAAATTCACTTGGTAGCGTGTTTGTCCTAATAGATGTTTGTATGGGTCTTGTTTTATTTTTCATTTAGGGACTTTTGAAAATGGGATTGCAGAAGGCAGCATTGATCTGTCAGTAGGGAAAATACAGGCTGTTCGTTTGTCAGTCCATTCTGATTCACCTGTATGGGCAATACTTAGTGAGGTAAGCATGTGACTAGAACTGTTTTAATTAAAGCTTTATCAAATGAGTTTCAGTTCCGCCTACCATGTATTATTGATAATCAGACATTTTAATTGACTTTTTAATGGGCTTTTACGTGCAAAAAACTCACAGAAGTGGAGAACTATCTTAATTATTCAGTGGAGAAGGTAAATCTACACAGAAGCTCAGGAAATGCTGGAATGGGATGATTCTCCAGTTTTGCAGTGCTCAAAGTATAGGCACTAGAATTTGTATCATGATAAACAAGACAATCAGATGGGAAGGCTTTTCTATCTTTTTTTATGTCACCATCTTGGATATTAATTGCAATATGCAAACCTTTTCAGATGAAGCGTGTGTGTTGTGTTTTGGTTTGGTTTTGTTTTGTATTCTTTGCATTTCTCCCAAGTGTCTGTCTGTGTGTGAACCCACAGATAGAAAATATTAATCAGAAATTACTGAAGAGGACTACTAACAGCCTTAAACTATTGCCACAGTTGTAAGGAAGTAAAAGATAATGTCTTGGGCAAGGTTTCCATAGATTTTAAAAATTAATATCTTTTTTTTTTTTTTTTTTTCAGGTACTTATCAAGGCATGTGAAAACAGAAAAAAAAAAAACCAAACCCAAAACACATTTTTGACAAGTCGCTTGTTACAGATTGTTTGAAATCCAGGCTAACAGCAACCAAAATCTGGGTAAAAATCCAAACCCATTGAATCTTAATATTGTGTATTAGGAAAGAGAGAACTTTTAAAACTTTATATAAATAATATTAAAAGATACTCGATTATATTGGTAAATTCTATTAAATGTTCTTGAGTAAGGTGTCATATAGCTCACCTTAGCTTGGCAACATTTGATATATATTATTATAAATAATTGATAAGGCATTACAGGCTGTCTCAAGGACTAAAGCACAGAAGTATGGTAAGTTTCAGCAGCACTAAAATATGGACATTTCTGTAATATATTAAGGACACGATTTTCATCTCCACTAAGAGCACAGGGCAGTTTTGGAGGGAAAGTAGAACTGGAGGAAAAATTGTTGATACTCATTGAAAATATTTAGAGCAGTCCTTAGAGACAGAAAAACTTAATGATATGAAAATGGATCTCAAACTTAGCAGAAGTGTGTTTCAGCCTTAATGTAGCATAAGTTATTGGTTTTGTTGTTTTTTGGTTGTTTTGTTTTTAATGGGAAGTGCCTAAGAGTTTCCATGTGAATAACTTGAAATGTAAACAGGTATTGTTTGGAGGATTATAAATCTTTTAAGTGAATTGTGTATTGAATTAGCTACAGGAAAAAATAAGGGTATTATGTGAAACTATATTTTTGTAGAAAAAAAAAATATTTAAAACAAAATTTTGGTTCCTGTAATTTGATAATCAGTATGTACTGATACTTACATCCTGGTCACAAGGCCAAAACTCAATTTAATTTTGAAAATAAAAGGTAAACCTCAGTAGTCGCATTAGAAATGTTCTTAGGAAATGGCAACCCACCTTGAACACACAGCTGTTAGTGTGCAGAATCCCTGCATTGCTTCCTGAGCCCTTGAAGCACAAGTGCACCTTGTCCTCTAGCCAAGCAGCAGACAGTGAGCAGTTGGCTGTGCTGTATGCTCTGTGTTCTTGCAGAGGCTTGGATTAAATGGGTTAAATTAATGTAGAATCATATCCTTAATGCAAATAGTGTCTTTATTTAGAATAAGATGAAATTAAGTTTCTTACATTCAAACACTTCAGAAGGCTGGTTGTTTTTTCAAGATCTCTAATAATACGTTGATAATTTGCAGTATTGTTTATATACCATGGTGCTATATATGTGTGTGTGCAGATATATATACATATGCATGTATTTCTTGGACCAGATATTGCAGCCTACATTAGGTTAAGAGTTTAATGCAGGTTAGGAATTAATTCAGTAATCCAGAGTGCTTAGAGGTACACAGAGGGACACTTAGGTCCTTCTGCATTTACACTAAACAGCAGGACTGAGTGAAATTGAGATCATTGGATCCTTAAAAAGCAGTGGCTAAAACTGCAACCAAGAAAAGGGGAAATTAAGTGGGTCTTAATTGAGCTATCTGGCACAAGAAGGGCAGAGCTGCCTCCCTCTGACCCTGCTCAGAACTGCCTTTCAGATCATCTTTTTCTCTGCTGATACAAGAGTATGAGACATTAAGTCCTGAGAACTTGCACTAGGGAATACAGCACAACTTAGATTACATTAAGGGAAGATAAAAACGAATTCTCTGAAGTCATTCTCTCTTAACCTGAAGTGCTTTAGCATCTTTGAAAAAAAAAACAAACCAAAAACAAACAAACAAAAAACCCCAAAAAACCTCACACCTTGAACCGAGACATAAAGCCCCTCAGGATGGTAACCTTATACCTGCCGTGTTCAGCAGGGCAAGGCGAGGCTTCAAAAAACCAACCAGGAATTACTGCAACAGCTGCCCCACTCTGTGGTCCCTCCAATGCAGCCTGAAGCCAGGCTGACTGAGCCTCCAGTGGTAATAAAGGATTTGCTGAATCTGAGCTAAAGTACTCCAAATACTGATGGGAGAAAAAGTCCTTTTTCTGGCCTGACCCCGGGTGCAGGGAGAATGATGCCACCATCATGCATAACGTCCCGCTGAACAGCAGCTGTGATGGCAAAGTCTCTCCCCAGACTTCTGCACTGGACCGCACACGGATGCACGTTAAACCTGATGTCACTGAAACTTCCGCCTCTCCGAGCGACCTTCCCTCAAGTGCGGCCAGGGTCTTTTTGCTGGCGAAGGGTCCGACTCCAGCGGCGGGGGCCGGGGTAATCGCACCCAGGCGCCGAATGGCGTCGGCGCCGCGAAGCCGAGGGGCAGCCTGGGCAGAGGCAGCCTGGGATTGGCTGGGGCACCACGTGCGGGGTGGCCGACAGCTCGCGGGCCGAGCCGCCATTGGCGGACACGGCACTGGGCGCGCCCGGGATTGGCCGCGTTCCCTCCCCGCTGACCCCGCCCACGCTCTCTCCTCAGCGGTTCGCGCGCTGATTGGCCAGGGCTGCGCCTGCCGCGCCGCGATTGGCCCCGGTGGAGCGGCGGCACCTGCTCCTCGGCTCCCGCATCCCCCGGAGCGTCTCCGGAGCCGGTGCGCATGCGTGGCCGGGGATGCCCTGGGAAAAGCGGACGCGGTCGGGCAGCGGGGTGCGGAGGGGGTTTTGCCGCCTCTGGTATTGTACCTGCCGCGGGTAGGAGGAGAGGGGTGGGTGCATACACGTCCTCTGGATTCTGCAGCTGGTCTCCTTCGCGCGGGGGAGTGGCCGTTCGCGCGTTCTCTGCGTCGCCGTCTTTGATAACTAGGGCGGGGGGAGCAGCGGCTGCCCAGGCCCGCTGTGGGGGCGGCGGGAGGGTGTGTGTCAGTCCCCTGCAGCGCCCGTCCTCTCTCCGCCGCCAGGCAGGTGCGAGGGCGGGTCGCCGCCGGCAGTCCGTGTGTGCCCAGGCGGGAGGCGGCTTCCCCGCTCCATTCCCCCGCGCGTGGGGGCTCCTCGCGCGTGGGCCGTTACTGACCGTTAGTCTGCCGGCGACGGGAGGGCGGGAAGCTCGAGCCCGGGCTGTGGCACTCGCGACTCGTCCGCCAGCTCCTCCTGGCCGCGGCGGGGGCCGGGGCCGTGGCGTGGGGAGCAGCCGCGAGGGCGGCTGTCGGAGCCCGGCCCTGCGCCTAAGGAAACCTGAGGGGGGAAAAAAAACCCCAAACATCTAGTAAAAGCAGCGCGACCCCCTGGCTACGGGCGGCGAGGGCGGCCGGGGCTGCTCCGGCGGCGGTTATCCTCCCTTCGCGGTCTCTGTAAAATGCGGGGAGCGGGTTAGTTTTGGGCATTGCCTGAATACCGAGTGGTCGCTTGAATTAAGCTATTTCTTTTTTTTTTTTTCTTAATTGGAAATTAGGAAAAACCTTTTGGTTTTTGGACTTGGAAAAATCTTTTTCCTGGGGTTTTTACTCAAGCCTGCAACAAAAGGAGCTTGAAAAGGCACCTGTGTGAGTAAGGCATTGCGGGTTGAGCAGCTGCCAAATGAGACATTTAGCATTCACTTTGGTTCAGTGCTTTTAAGGTAACAAAGTACGTCTTTCACACAAAATAAAGGAAAAATTAGAAGTTGTGTGAGAATTCATGGGTGCTTTTCGTGGGTGAGTTACAGCGGAATGGTAGTTTTGGTCAGGTTGATTGTCAGTGCAGGTGTAGGGGGTGGAATAAGGGACTGCATGGTAATGGATGGAAGAAAACCACCTTTTTTTGTTGCCCTTGGTGGAATTGATGCTTGGCTCTAGGAAAAGCCCGTATGTGGACACAAGGAGCTTTAGACCTCTCTGTGAGAAAGGCTGTTGATAGCAGTCTTACTCCCTTTCTGCTTGAGAATGTAGAACACAGGAGTTTCACAAAAAAGGCATCATCCTCTTCAAAATGCATCAAATGAAATAGCAGTGCAATTGATTTAATTGTGTATGTAGAATTTGAAAAAAAAAACCAACAAACTCCATGGTGCAGAGGTCTGAAGGTTGATATGCTTGCACTGTACAACCACCTGGAGAAATCAAGTTATTCAGGTGGGAAGGGGCCCCAGGAGGTCTCCAACCTGCTGCTCATGACTGGGTCATCTCAGAGGCCAGTCCAGGTTGCTCAGGGCTTTATTTAGTCTTGTAAAACCACAATGACTGAGACTACGCAGCCTGTGTCACAGCTTGGCTGCCCCCATGAGGAAGACTTTTTAATATCCAGTCAGGGTATTCTTTCCAGTCATACCTGTTGTCTTTCCTAAATATTAGTACTTGTCTCAGAAACCATCGCTCGTTTCTTTAGGTGCAATATTATGCTCATGTTGCAGCACTGTTACTAGTCCCAAGAGCATACTTTGCAATAGTACTGCTGGTTCAAAGATACCTTCTGATGTGTAGCTGTGCTGTAGTTGCCTGTGTTCCCATGGTCAAGAGTGTCCAAGATATGAAAAAATTAAGTGAGGCCTGCAGTTCTGTCTGTTGACAGAATTGTCACAATCACAGAACGGTAGAATTTGGTAGGGATCTCATCCAGCCCCTCTGCTGAAGGAGCTTCACCTAGAGCTGGTTGCACAGGAACATTTCCAGAGGAGCCTTCACAATCTCTCTGGGCAGCCTGTTCCACTGCTTTGCCACCCTCACTGGAAATACTTTTTTCATTATGTTTTTGTGGAATATTCTGTGATCTGGTTTGTGCCCGTTGCCCTATCACTGGGCACCACTGAAAAGAGACAGGCCCCATCCTTATGACACCTGCCCTTTAGATATTTATAAGAATTGATCAGATCCTTTCTTCTTCAGGTTAAACAGACCCAGTTCTGTCATCCTGCCCTCATAAGAGAGATGCTTCCTTAGTCAATACATTTGTCTCTGGAAAGCTGAATGTGTCTTTGGCCCAAAAGGAATCCCATTTTTGGAGGTGTTACTACCGTTGGATAAATTTCTGTGACTCAACTTGTATGATTACAGCTTTTCAAAGTGAAGAATGGCTAACCAGTTCTCTCATGGGTCTTACTATAGCTGTAACACATTCCTAACTGAAACTGCTGTATGGCTTTTTTAGTTGCCTGTTTGTTATAACTCCCCAAAAGATGTCTTGGAGGTCACTGGTCTTTTGGCATTTTGTAAACATGCATGGTGTTTGTTTGAGTGCCATAGACTGGGACAACTTGTTCTGCTCTGCTGAGGAACTTTTAACAGTGGGCATCCTTTTGTCATGCTTTTATTGTCACCTTGAGGAAAGAGTATGACTTTTTTTTTTCCCATAGGTCTTCATGTATTAATTAGGAAAGTTCCGTAGGTTTTAAAGATAATTAAATGTGTCAAGTTTTGAGACCGGAAACTCTTTGGCTAATATAAAAATTAGTTTTATATTCTAAGACTGTAGTGCTGGTAGAGTTCACAAAAGTAAAAGATGTAATGGTCTTGTGTCCTGGTTTGAGTTAAAACAACCAGTTCTCATATATAATATCATGCAGTGATATTTATTTCTTAGTTAAGTCTCTCCTAAGTGACTACACTGTCTGGAGTTAACAGCATGTTTTCACAGGCAGTTTTGACAAGACTATTGATGAAACTTGCATAGGCACGTGCATGATACTACACTGCTCCAAACCAGTCGATACTCTCAAACAAAACTGGATTTATGTGTTAGAGGGGTCAAGTAAAAAATAGCAGGCAACAATCTTTTCCACAGAAGGTTAGATTGTGAGGCTGAGGAAGGTGTCTGCTGTTGATTTTCATACTCGCACAGATTAAAAATTTTTAGGTTTCCCTGAAATTAGGAAGATATTTGCATTTAAGCTGAAAATTTTGTGCTTAGTGGATGATTTTGAAACAGAAAATGTTTTCTGAAACAACTCTTTTGATGCTCACAGCTTGAGTTGATAACAAATTCTGCACTCATCTGAAGGTAGGCAGTGGAAGAAGAGCCAGATGCAAAAGAGTAATTCTAGCAGTGGGTAATATATCCTAACTCTATCCATTTCATTTTCCCTAATGAAAGTGATTTTTAAAATTTTTTATTTTTTATTATTTTTTTTCTGCTACACTGCGGAGACTGATTCAGTTTAAGTGCTTGTTTTCAGACTGTTACAGAATGAGAAAAATAAAAGCAGGCTGTCCTAAGAATGTACATATACTGTAGTCATATTCTTGCTAGATTTGTGCCCTGGCAAGACAAGGGAACAGGATACAGGCACTTCTGTAGTGACAACAGGAAGGGAAAAAGAACTTGAGTCAGTCTATGTCCTAAGAAATTTTTCAAAGATATATCTTTATTTCCTATTATTTTAATGTTTAATCTTGTAGATAAAACCTGGGGTAAAATTGAAATAGTACTGATAATATCCTTGCAATGATAATTAAAATTTACAACTTTCAGTTCTTCAGGTAACCAGGATGCACTTCCAGTGGGTCTGGCTGTGCTTGGGTGTCCTGATAATTAGCTCAGTGACTGCAGAAAACAAAGACACTTCGGATGCAGATGTTGAAGTGGAGGATTTTGACAAACAGTCTCAAGAAGCCAATGATGACAGAGATAAATCTTCCTTAGAAGTAAGATTACAGAAGTTGTTAGTTAACTTTCATCTCGATACAGAACCTTTTGTTGTAAGTCCTAGCATGCCATTTCTAGAGAATCTTGGTCTTACTGAGAATTTGACTTTAGAACTGTTCCTTGGTTTCATCACTCACAGCTGCCTTGTCTTTATTAACAGAATTTCTTTTTGCATTTGTTATGATGAACTTTATTAATATTGCCCACACCTATTATGAATTTTTTTTCAGTGTTTTCTTTTTACTGTGTGGCCCAACTATTACGTGCCAAGTAGATAGGAAAACAGAAGAATGGATAATGTTTAGAAATAAATAGGGGGGAAGCAAAGAACTGGTGCCAGTTCAGTACATTTTCTGAGGTTTTGTGACACACCAGACATGTAACAGTGCTTTAGTTATGGGCTTAGAACACAGGAAGCACTTTTAAAATTCACAGATGTGAAATTGCTCACTGCTAGAGGGATGTGCCCAGACTGTAGAAATGAGAGGGGCATGGAAGAAGGGCAAGGAAGAGTGGTTTGTGCTGCTAGGTGTTTCTAATGAATAAAATCTGGTGATCTGTCTGGTGGACCACTTCTGGAGGTAGGAGAGCATATTTCAAATGAATATTGTAATTTATGCTAGTGTGTATCTGTCCATTCTTAGGTTGTGTACCAGACTCCACAGCCAACTGGGGAAGTGTATTTTACAGAAACCTTTGATGGGGTAATGAATGGGTAAGTTTACACCTAACTTTTTATAAACTCTGGCTTTCGTCAGTTCAATTTATAGTGACAGGATATACTTTGTATTTATTTTTCTGCTAGTGTCTTTATAAAAATTAATTTTTACAGAGGTTAGGATTGAGAAGGCTGGTAATGCTTGTTCCAGGTACATCATAATGTTAAGCCAGACAGTTAACATTTCAGGTGTGTTGCAGTTTTTTGTGTTTCAAGGAAGCTTTCAATAAACTCTTGAGTTTATGAGCATTAAGAAAAATAATATAAAGATACAGCTGTTTGAGCTTTACTAGCTGCAAGGTGACGTGCACAGCTATTACATTGCAGTAGCAAACTGTAGCAAACTGAGTTCCCCAGGGATCAGTGCTGGGTCTGGTCCTGTTCAACACCTTTATCAATGACATTGATGACAGGACAGAGTGTCTGCTCAGCAAGTTTGCTGATGACACTAAACTGGGAGGACTGGCAGATATGTCTGAAGGCTGTGCAGCCATCCAGCGAGACTTGGACAGGTTGGAGAATTGGGCAGGGCAGAACCTAATGAGGTTCAACAAGGATAAGTGTAGAGTCCTGCATCTGGGTGAGAATAACAAATTACACCAGTACAGACTGGGAGGTGATCTGCTGGAAAGCAGCCTTGTGGAAAAGGACTTGGGAGTC